>PVLD010005429.1:14481-79929 GCA_004027595.1 Dinomys branickii | reverse complement strand
TGGGAACTGGAGCACAACAGCGAGAGAGAGCTGCAGATGGAGGTGGATCACACGGCCCCATGCCCTTCTCGCTCCAACATCAAGCAGGAAGCATGAACTGAGTTACTGGGCTTCAGCTCCCACCCTGAACGCCCTCTGTGAGCACCTTGAGCCTCGGCGGCCTGCGCAATCACCACCTGTTCCTGACAGCAATGGGACGAGTCCACGGGCTTCAGGACTCACCCCAAACTACTAATATGAGCAACAAGAGTGTCTCCATACTGCTTGCATATATGAACCTTGTATGAACACATGGCGACCGGGTAGGCAGCAGAGAGAACCTGCCGGAGGAATGCCACTCAGACATAGGAATATAGCAACACGTGAAGGACAGAAAGGAAAGAGGTGGATATCCTGAACTCGAGAAGGATCTGAAATGGGAACTGAAACCCTCGGAAAGACTAAGCAAAACCTCCTCTGGAGGAGGGGATCGGAGATCTGCCATGGCGCAGTCGGAGGGAGACGGACAGGGAGGAGGTCGCCACTCCAAGCACACCCTTGGCCCACGCCCTCGTTTCGGCATTCACAGCTTCAGCTTCGGAGACCCACTGCCCAGCTGCAAGGGGTGAGGAACGGTAATGCTGGACAGCAGGAGGAGGTGGGAGGAGAAGAAAGGACCTCTGGCATCAAGGCAACGGGACAGAGCCAAAAGGGTCACAGAGGGTGCCTGATGGGGGCACGTACCCCGCGGCTGCTCCGCTGAGGGCCCCGCTCAGGGCACCTCATGGACTGGACCTGCCCCCACCCATAGCACGACAACAGGGGGAAGCCAGGCGGTCCGCTGTGAGCATAAGTGCTTTCCCACCTCCAACCATGGCAGTTTGTATACACCCATGTATGTTATAGTATAGTCTGAGGCAGCTATATCTCTTCCCAAGGCGAGAGTCCAAGGATATACATAAACCCAGGAGTACAGTTATTATCACAGGGAAGATGACTGATTGAGTCGTAGGGCAACGGAGATGAGGGAGGAGAAAAAACGAACTGATTAAATGGGCCATCATCTGTGTAACTGAGTAACAAAGGTGAAGGTAACCTTATGTAGGACAGCATCCAGAGCTAATTCCCTTCTATGTTCTCTATAATTCTGTATTTCCTCAGTCGTTTTTGTATTAGCAGAAATGAAGATAACTTTATATTATACAGCATCCAGTGCAAATTCCCTACTATCTTCTCTATAATTGGTATTTCCTTTAATGTTTTTGGGTTAACTAATGTGAAGATAACATTATGTAATACAACATCCAGTGCTAATTCCCCACTATATTCTGTATAACTTTGTATTTTCTGTATTGTTTATGGCTTTTCTGGTTCATATGTCTCCATTCTTTTGTCTTTAAAATTAAAAAAAAAAAGAGATTACATCTATATACACTATTCAAGACAGGATAGCAGAAGGAAACAAGGACCAGGGGGCTGGGCAGTAAGGTGGGTAACAGACATGATCAAAACATATGCACTAAAACTGTCCCCAAAACGTGGAAGTACAGGGAGGGCAGAGCAAGACCAGTGATGAAAATGATCAGAGCACGGTATCCACACGCTTGAATGTGACAAACGAAGCCCATTAATCCCTCTAATCCACATGCACTAAGGAAAATGTTAAATAAAGGAGAACAGTGTTAGAATTGGACAAACATAATTTTGGCTTGGATATTATGTTTATATATCAAGTCAATACAATTTTCTGAAAATGCCTAGCTTGAGAGGGAAGTACAGAAGACATTTAAAGAAAACCATGCTGCCAGCCAGCCCAAGCCCAGCCTGCTTCTTCCACATAAGCAATTAAAAACCGCTGGGTTGACTTTTAAGCCACCAGAAAGTAAACATAAAACAGCATTAAGTATTAAGAAGCCAAAAAAGTGGCCTTATTAAAAAAAGGCACAATATAAGCATGACATGCCAGCACTGTAATTATTATTACTGCAATGAACTGGGAGGACACACACAATGCCCTTGATCTGTAGCTGTAATCCAAAGAAGAAAACTAGAGTTGTGCTCTCAGCAGGCCATAAACATTGAGCGCTTCCAGGCAGAAAATGTCCCCCCACCATCATGGCACCGCCAATGTGACTGCAGGTTCAAGGGAGGTGAGCAAGGCGTGGGGGGTGGGGACGGGAGATCAGCTGCTGCAGACAAACTTCTGACCTTTTTCTCTGGTACGAGGAATCAAACTCAGGACCCTGGGCTCACGGGGCAGGCACTGCGTTGCTGGGCTGTATCCTTGGCCCCTGAACGTCTGAACTCCTGGTGTGTCCCCCTCACTTTCCTTCCTCCGCACCCTACCTTTACTAGGGCTGCAGGGAGATGTGCAACACTCTCAGGCTCATGGGGGAAACTGGATGCCAATCACACAGGTGGAGTCAGACACCCCAAAGCGGAAACAGGTCATCTGCTGAACAGTGACAGGGGTATGCTGGAAGGGATTCTGATGGCTCTTCCATTTCCTTCCTACTTTAGGCATAGATTACTTTTAGGCTGGAGAGGGGACGTTGCACTGTTCACAAGGGTTAGCGCCTGGGGTTAGCATGGTCACCTATGCAGTGTGATACGAGAAAGAAAGGAAGGTACACATTCCCACAACCTTTCTATAACCAGTGAGCAAGTGCTAACAGCCAACCCTTATTCTACAGCCTTGTCTAGGGAGTATATAACAGCAGTATCAGTCATTTCTCTAATATTAATAATAATAGTAATTTTTTAAAAATGTTGGCTTATAGTGTGACTCAGTGGTAGAATGCTTACCTAACATGCACAAGGCCATAGGTTCAATCCCCAGCAACACACACACACACAATCTTGAGAGAAACTTAAAAAATTTTTTTAGCTAGACCGAAGATACCAAGTCAGTAACTGCAAATGAGAAAAAAATGCAAACCATCACTCTTATTCCCTTTATAATCAGGGAAAACAAAAACTTCAAACAAAAGTAAAGACTTGGATTGGAAAGGAGCAGTCAGTAACATGGTGAATACCGTGTAATACTCCTCCTAGCATCCATCTGCTTTTAGAAAATAAAATCGCCAGGCGTGGTGGTGCACACCTATAATCCCAACACCTGGGAGGCTGAAGCAGGAGGATCACTGAGAATTCTAGGCCAGTCTGGGCTACAAAGTGAGCTCAGGGCCGGCCTTCTGCATAGCGAGACCCTGTCTCAAAACAAATCTGGCTGGGCATGGTGGTACACTCCTGTAATCCCGGCATTTGAGAGGCTAAGGTAGGAAGAGCGCTGGGAGTTCAAGGCTGGCCTGGGTTACAAAGTGAGCTCAAGGCCAGCCTGACGCACAGTGAGACCCTGTCTCAAAAAGACAAAAGAACCAAACAAAAACACCCCCCAAAAAAAGAGTAAAATCCCCAGTATAATATACTAAAGTTAATCCACAACTCTGAAAAATTGTAATATAAAATCCAAATTAAAGCCAAAATGCATGTAATAATTAATCAGGTTATTACAGACTGGTGAGTTGACTGGATTTATATTTATTTGTTTGTTCTGTGGTACTGGAGATTTAACCAAGAGTCTTTGCATTGAGCTACAACCCCAGCCCCTTTTAGTTTTTAGACAGGGTTTCACAATGCTGCCCAGGCTGGCCTTGAACTTATGATACTCCTGCCTCAACCTATTGAAGAGTTGGGATTACCAACGTGAAACAATACTCAGAGCTTGAATTTATATTTTATTTTATTTTGGTACTGGGAATTAAACTCAGGACCTTTTCAGCTTGCCAGGCAGGTGCTTGTGCATCTGAGCTATATCCCTGGCCCATGAATTTGTATTTTAAAGTGGAAATGGAAAGCTGAAAAATTGTTTTATTATACAGGCAACTTTTCATGTTAACAAGTGTACTGATGGCAATTTGCTGTCAAACTGCTAGTTCAATTAGATGACCAAGTAGTACTGTACATGATTTGTCAAAATGGAAATTTGCCAGAGGTGATGGTGCATGCCTAATGCCTAGAAGCCCACCACTTGGGAGGCAGAGGCAGGAGGATCACTGGGAATTTGATGCCATCCTGAATTCTTGAGTGCATAGCTAGACTTGGACTCAAAAAACCACCACCACCTGAAAGAAAGACCAACCATAGGAAAACAAGCAAAATCTAGGAGAAAAAAACATTAGTTTTAAAAAAAGGTAGTTCAAATGATGTTTTGAGAGATTGTTACCTATAATTACTGTCACAGTCAATTATTAACTGTTACCTATTATGTTCTGGTCAGATTGCTCTTCCATTTTACTTTGGGTAACATTTTCTTTCTTTATTCTTTTTTTCTTACAGAGGTTAACAGTAGGAAAATTTATTGGGGACCAGAAATAGCTCCTGAGGGACAGGAAGGGTTTTGAATGGGTCACACTGGATATGCGAGTGAAGTGCTAAAAAGGAGAGAAGAGAGAATCTATGTGCACAAGAGACTTCCCTTCTAGCAGGAAGAAGGTGGCAGAGTAAGCAAGCAGGCATAAAAATAAGGCTTTCCTCGAAGGCCGTTAAGAGCTCAGGGACAGCTGCACTGTTCCAGACAGGAAGAACAGCCAAGCAAGGACTCTGAGAGAGAGGGCAAACATGTGGCAGTCAAAAACCAGAACTGCAGCCAACACATGTAGCGTATTGTGAATAAAGCACTGCATAAAGGAAAATAAGAAAGGTCATCAATTTTGTTACAACAATAAATGCAAAGTTTTGATTAGGGATCTAGAACAGTCCTACTGAACAGGATTTCCTGAGATGTTAGAAATGCTCTATACTTGTGACCCCCGTTTGGTATTCACAAGTAGCTACTGAGTATTAGGAGTATGTCTGAGGTGGCTGAAGACTGATTTTAATTTTTTTCTTTCTTTCTTTTTGAGACACGGTCTCAACATGTAGTTTAGGTGGGTCTTGAATTCACTTATGTAGCCCAAGCTGGTCTCAAACTTACAATGATCCTCCTGCCTCAGCCTCCTGATTACAGGTGTGGGATTACAGGTGTGCATTACCGCATCCGGCTTACAAGATTTTTTAGTATTAATTAAACTTAAAATTAAATAGTCACATGTGGTTAAACGATACTGTATGTGAGAGTGCAACTCTAAGTAAAGACTGGTCTGCACGATGGAGAACAGAGCACAGCAAAGCCAAAAGTGTAAGAAGAACTAGGACAGAAGATGCTGAGAACCCAGGAAAAAATAATCCTTGAGAGAAAAAGGATTAGTATTAGAAATACAGATATGAATGAGAATGAGGAGGAACCAAGGCGAAGTTGTAAATTTAGAAAACAGAAGACGAGGCTCATCTGCACAGTGCTAAGAACTGCATTTCCAATGACCTTCATCACGGGTGCTCCCTTCAGACAACCATTTCTGGAAAGTACTCAGAAACTGGAATATGACGAGGTCACTAAACGTTTTATGCCAGAAAGGCACAGTGTGATATTTTCTCAAGTCCCTGCTGGTTGTCTACTGAAACAAAAGGGCAAATTAAACATACGGAGACCCCTTAGGGTCTGTGTGTCCATCTGGGCTGACACTAAGCAGGAGGCAAGGCCAAAGAAGTTTTTGGTCCAATTGGTGGTCTAATTGTATCTCAACATTTAGCTTAAGAAAAACACATGTTGTCAAGGTTCTTCTATGGGGCTACCATGGAAGCGTAGTATTTTACTCTTATGACAGCATAACATCACATTTACCTGACCAACAGCTAATCTAAACAGCAATTTACCACTTAATTAGTCAAACTCTTCATCACTTGGAATGGAAAATACACAAATTTAGAAATCATGAACATTGTGAATATATTTACTGTAAGATTAAGCAAGATGTTTAGGTCCATATCAGACAGGTGACAAGAATAAATATACTGAAAACAAAGCTAAAGGAAAACAATTTCTCTCCTTACAAGTGTCTTTTTCTAAGAATTAGTTAAAATTTTTGGTAATAAATGGTTTAGGGTACACTCAGTGATAGGACAAGTACTTAAAATGTAGTGGTGTATGCCAGTAATCCCAGCACTTAGGAGGCTGAGGCAAGAGGATCTGTGTGAGTTCAAGGCCAGCCTGAATTGTGTTGTGCGACCCTATTTTTTTCTAACAAAGGTATGAAGACCTGGATTCAATTGCTAGTATAAAACAAAAAAAATTACCGGGCGTGGTAGTACACATCTGTAATCTTAGCACTCCCTGCAAGTTCCAGACCAGCCTGGGCTACAAAGTGAGTTCAAGGCCAGCCGGAACTGCATAGCAAGACCTTGTCTCAAAAAAGATAAAAAATAAAAAATAAACAAAAAATTTTGGAACTAAATGATGGTGAGGACTGAATAATGAAAAGAAACTGGTATGGGTTTAACGTTTTCAGTTATGGTAAAATATATATAACATTTGCCACATGATCTTTTTTTTTTTTGTCTTTTGTAGCCCAGGCTGGTCTCAACTCACAACAATCCTCCTGTCTCAAGCCTCCGGAATGTTGGGATTACAGGCACGGGTCACCATTGCTGGCTTTTTTTTTTTTTTTTTTTTTGAGACAGGGTCTTGCTACATAGTTGACAACGTCAACTTTGTAGCCCAGGCGTCCTCCTGCCTGTCTCCCAAGTGCTGGGATTATAGACATGTGCCACCACATCAAGCTCTTATGAACCATTTTTAAAGTGTAGAATCCAGTGACATTAATAATATTTATCATTTTATATAACCACCACCACCATCCATTTCCAAAACTTTTACCATCCCTAGAAACTAACCATTAAGCAGTAGCTTCCTGTTTTCCCAGGTACACTTTAATGCACTTTCTCTATGAATGTGCCTAGATATGTCCTAAGTGAGACCATACCACACTTATCCTATTATGTCTCTTTCATTTCACTTTGGATAACACTTTCTTTTTTTTTCTTACAGAGTTCAAGAGTAGAAAAATTTATTGGTGACTAGAAATAGCTCCTGAGGGACAGAAGGGATTTTGAATGGGTTGCACTGGATAAAATTTTCAAGGTTCCCCCATGTTGCGATGTACATTAGAAATGGCTGAATAATTTTACACCCTCCCACACCCCCACACACCCCAAACTGGTTGGTGTATTCATCTGATGACAGATACTTGCTTCCACCTCCTGGTTCTTATAACCCCTGGCATATACATGTGCCTGCCTTCAAGTTTTTCAGGCCTATACCTTGGAATGAAGCTGTTGGGTCCTACATAATTCTGTGTTTAGCTTTTTGAGTAACTGCCAAAATATTTCTCATTCACATCAACAGCATGTAAGATTTCCAACTTTTCCACATCTTTCTTAATACTTGTTTTCTATTAATACTATTAGTACTGGGCATCAAACCTAGGGTACTGCACATGGTAGCCAGATGAGCTACCCTGAGCTACCTTGCTAGCCCCAATTTTTTATTGTAAGAAGCCTGGTCTGTGTGAGTGGTATTTCCCTGTCTGACTCACATTTTCCTAACGAATGATAGTACATATACTTACTGGTCATGTGTGTATTTTGGGGAAAATGTCTACTTTTTCATATACTTATTGATCACGTGTATTTTTGGAAAACTGTCTATTCAAATTCCTCACCCATTTTTAAAACTGGATTGTTTGCTGGGTGTGGTACATGCCTGTAACTGTAGCACTCAGGAGGCTGAGGCAGGAGGCTCGTCATGAATTTGAGGCCAGCCTGGGTTACATAAGTGAGCTCAGGACCAGCCTGCACTACATGGTGAGACTCAAACCACCTCCCCACTAAAACACAAAAAAACCTGGGTTGTTTATTATATTGTTGAATAGTAGTTCCTGATGCATTCCAGATACCAGACCCTGATCTAACCAATGATTTGCAGTTCTTTTTTCCCCATTCTACGTGTTGTCTGTGCTTCACTTTTTTTCTTTTCTTTTCTTTTCTTTTTTTTTTTTTTTTGGTCTTTTTGAGACAGGGTCTCGCTATGTAGTTGAGGTTGGTCTTGAGTCAGGTCTCAAACTTGCAACGATCTGGTCTCGAACCAGATCAGGCTGGTCTTGAACTCGCAATGATCCTCCCGCCTCAGGCTCCCGAGTGCTGAGATTACAGGCATACACCACCATGCTCGGCAGTGTGCTTCACTTAACAATGTCTTTTGATCTGAAAGTTTTTCATCTTGATGAAGAGACAGTTTTATTTTTTCTTTTCCAATATAGATGGCTTCTGTTTCTTTTGTTTAATTATGTTGGCTAAAACTTCCAATATAATGTTAAATATCATTAATGGGAGTAAGCATCTGTATTTTGTTCTTATACTATTGAATATAACTATGGATTTCTCATAAAAGCTCCTTATCACACTGACTGAGCTCCTTTCTGCTCCCCCTCTCCTATTTGTTTTAATCACCAGAGTAAGGTACCTGACGCTGTAAAGCACTTTCTCTGTGCCAGCAGAGACGGTCGCATTTCCCCTCCTCCCTCCACTGATGTGCTGTACTGTGCTGACTGACGCTATGTTCCACTACCCTTGTGTCCCTGGGATAAATCTCAGCTATGGTATAAACTCCTTCTAATATCCTACTGGATTTGCTTTGTTAGTATTTTGCTCAGGACTTACTGGTCTGTAACTGTCTTGTGATGTCTTTTTGGGTCTTTATATCAGTGTAGTGCTGGTCTCCTACAGTGGGTTCAGATGTTTTCCTCTTCAACTTACTTTCTTTTTGTCTTTTTGAGACAGGGTCTCGCTATGCTGTTCAGGTTGGCCTTGAGCTTGCTTTGTAACCCAGGCTGGTCTCCAACTCACAGTGCTCCTCCTGCCTCAGCCTCCCAGTGCTGGGATTACAGACGGGAGCCACCATGTTCAGCATCCTCTTCCACTTTCTGCAAGAGTTTCAGAAGGGTTGGTGCTGACTGTTCTTTAAAATGCTTGGGAGAATTCATCAGTAAATTTTTCTGGTTAGAAGGTTTTTGATTATTCATTCTATCTCTACTTATTACAACTCGGTTGAGATTTTCTATTGCTTCTTGGACCATTTTAAGTAGTTTGTACATTTTTAGAAATTTACTCATGTCTACGTTATTTAATTTGTTGACATGCAACTGGTTACAGAATATTTCTGGAAGGTTCGTGGTAATATTGAATCTTCTTTCTAGTTGTTTTGTGTCTTCCCTCTCTTCTTTTTTCAGTTTGGCGTGGTTTTATGATGAGGAGGAAGTAATTGTAAAAAGTAGCAGACATAGCTGACTCCTAAAATAAGTCATTCCTTCCTCCTGTGCTTGGTGGCAGAGCTCAATTTTGTTTAAACACTGACTTCTGTCTCATGGGTCTCAGAGGTAAATCATGATCAGTTTAAACTGTCAGAGTTGCCGGGTGTGGTGGCACACACCTGTAATCCCAGCACTGGGAGGCTGAGGCAGGAGGAGCACTGTGAATTCAAGACCAGCCTGGGCTACAAAGTGAGCTCAAGGCCAGCCTGAACTGCAGAGCGAGACCCTGTCTTAAAAAGACAATAAATAAATGAACTGTCAGAGTATAGGGATAACATTCTCCTTGCCACTTACAGGCTACCCAATGATCGAGTTTTGGATTTTACAACTCATGGGTAGATCTGCTGGATGGTTCCGGAGAAAGGCTTCCTGCCTTTAAAGGATTAAAAAAAAGTACTGGGAAAGGGAGTTTTTCTTCTGCTGGATAAGTATAATCTCTCTCTCAGACCTCAAACCATGCTTACAAGCAACAGAAAGCTAGTCCAAGAGAAAATCAGCCAAGCATAGTGGCACACACCTGAAATCCAAGCACTGAGGAGGCTGAGACAGGAGGCTCATCCTGAGTGGCCATCCTGGGCTATGTAGTGAGTTCAAGGTCAGCCTAAACTACATAGTGAGACCTGGTCTCAAAAAACCAAAATAAACCAAAAATGAAAATAAACAAATTAAGGGATCAAAAGGGGCTGGGGATATAGCTCAGTGGAATAAGCGCTTGCCTAGCAAGCGCAGGGTCCTGAGTTCGATCCCCAGTACCGCAAAAAAAAAAAAAAAAAAAAGGGATCAAAAGACAAAACCAGCACATAGAGGACAGATAAAAGAGAGATGAAAAAACTTAGTGCTTTGGTAATCTCTATGAATTCTGAGTTAACCTACCCTGACAGCACCAACATTATATTCTTTTTATCAAATTCTTTGTACTCTTAGGGTATACTGCTTATCCTATTTTATAATAAAAATGTTATAACTTTTTTGTTAATTATACATTCTATTATCAGTGTCCTTTTTATATCAACCAGTGGTTTTCATCCTGAATATTTTATTTACTTATTTTGTGTATGTGATACTGAGGATAAAATCAGGGATGCTCTACCACTAGACACCATTTTTTAAAAAAATTTTGAGACGAGGTCTCATTAAGCTCCTCAACAGATACTTTAATTTGTGATTCTTCTGTCTCAGCCTCCCTAAATGCTGAGATTACAAGCATACACCAGCCTCCCGAGTGCTTGGCATTCTTATTGTTTTGGGGTGTTGTTTAATAATTTCATTTTCCTATTTTCATTTCTGCAATACTGGGGAATGAACTCAATCACATGCCCCCCCACCGGGGCAGACCCTGAGCCCCAATGGGTCCATAAATTGCCCAGGCTGGGTTCAAACCTGCATCCTCTTTTCTCAGCCTCCCAAGCAGCATGTGTCACCATGCCACATTTATTTTTTAGATCTCTTGGGGACTGCAACCTTTAGACAGAGGAATTGAGACCACCTACATGCACTGTGGTGACAGCTGTATTTGGTTTTCAGCGTATCACCCTTAGTTACTTAGGGTACTCTCCTTGTTTACACCTGGCTTGATCACGCTTCTCATCCTTACTCCACTGTCACCCCTCAAATCTGGCAGTGCGCCGCACTCCCCATCACACAACATCGTTACACACCGATCTTCCCCCACCCCCTCAACGAGATGAGGCCTCTACCACACTGACAGTATTCCAAAGTGGGCTGCCCCAAGTGCCCAGGGCAAAGTAATCTGAATGTAATAACATGCGCCTCCATCCTCCACCTGAAATATTTTTGCCAACTGAATGAAAACTTACCAAATTTTACAGATATATACAGTAACACTTTAAAGGTTATACTATTTAAGTCCTTTAACATCTAAATTACATTTTTGGAAACTTCTTTTTCACAATTTACAAAAGTATTTTCTTCAAACTATTGATACGCTTCTTGCATATCATCACTAAGACTACTCTGGAGTAATCTCAAGTTAGTTTGAGATAAAACTTTCAGAGTAAGACTTTTTTTTGAGACAGGATCTTGCTATCAATTCAGGCTGCCATGAGCTCACTTTGTAGCCCAGGCTGGTCTCAAACTTGCAATGATCCTCCTGCCTCAGCCTCCCAAGTATTAGGATTACAGGTGTGTGCCACCACACTCGGCTCCCATTTCGTTTTTGAAAATAAAAATTCTGCCACGTGGCTTCTATGACTTCTTTACATTAGCACTGACCTAAGTTTCAGGTTAACATTTCTTTCCCAAATAGTTTTGTTGTTTAAAATAATGAACCTGAATTATTATCACATAAAATGTGAGAATCTGCTCTTTTTACTAAGCAATGGTTTTCAGAGAGGAAAAAATCCCAACTTTATCTTAATGTTTAAGAACATGTGGGGCTGGGGATATAGCTCAGTGGAATAAGCGCCTGCCTAGCAAGCGCAGGGTCCTGAGTTTGATCCCCAGTACCGCCAAAAAACAAAACAAAACAAAACAAAAAAAAGAACATGTGGTTCTGGAGAATTTCAGTTTTATTATTTGTAAAAATTCTCCTTTAAACTGGGTGTGGTGGTGCACACCTGTAACCCCAGCACTTAGGGGCTAAGGCCGGAGGATCATTCCGAGTGCCTAGGCTGGCTACAAAGTGAGTTCAAGGGCAGCCTGAACTGCATAGTGAGACCCTGTCTCAAAAAGACAAAAATGAAATAAAATAAGTTAATTATTACTTTTGGGGGGATATGAAAGTATTACTAATGTCTTTTCATCATCACAATTTTATCATCTTGGTCTTTCTTTCTTGCCTTTGTAGAGAGCCAAAAGAGAGACACTGGCCACTTTAACAACCTTAAAGCGGACTCCACGAATGTCACCAACAGCATGACCTTTAGGACCAAATCCAGCAACCAGACCCCACTGTTTTCCTCAAAAACGTTCAAGCACCCATCATTAGGGACAAAAGCTGTGATTTTCTTTCCGTTCTTGACCAGATGGACCCTGACACACTTCCTGATGGTGGAATGTGGCTGTGTGGCTTCACCCCTACTTTTTCCAGCACGATTTCCTTTGCATAGGAAGGACCTCCACAGGGGTTGGCTTTCAGGGCTGTGCCCAGAGGGGCCTTTTTGTACTGCAGGCCACTTCTGGTCCCACCAGTGGCTGTGGAGCGTCCTGGCAGTGTGCAGACCATGACATTTGCCCATCCTGCTGGTCCGAGGGCCCGAGCAAAAACAGCAATAAGATTCAAAAATTATCTTTTCTCTCCAGTTTGAAAAAAATGCTTACAATTTATTAAGAACTCCCAGTTAGCTCTTCACTTTCCTCCGACTCCATTTCCATTTGAGGCATACACTCCCATACGTTTATTACTACTTATCATCTCCCCCTTCCTGAGACTTATTATTGAACTTTTGTTTGGTTAGAGAAACCCCTTGAGAGTTTTCCTCAGGTAAGACACATGGGGGCATCCTGAGTCAGTTCTTTGTTCTGCTCTAAAAGTTGGTGAGGCATAGTATTTTCTTTCAGCAATTGAGATATTGCTACAGCATTTTATTTATCTTTGGAATTTCAGAAAATCCAAACCACTCAGGACCCAGGGTTCTCTTTTAATCCAGACTTAAGTCTTTAATGAAAAAAGTTTTTTCATTTAAAAACAGTAAGAAGGGCCAAGGGATGCCAGGCATGGTGGTGCACACCTGTAATCCCAGCACTTAGGAGGCTGAGACAGGAGCATTGTTGTGAGTTTGAGACCAGCCTGGGATATAAAGTGGGCTCAAGGCCAGCCTGAGCTGCATAGTGAGACCACTGTCTCAAAAAGACCAAAAAAAAAAAAAAAGAAGAGCCGGGGGATGTACCTCAGCGGCATAAGCACTTGCCTGGCAAGTCTGAGGTCGTGAGTTCAATTCCCGGTACCAAAAAAAAAAGTATTGAGGTTATCCATGTCTATGGTTTATAAATAAGTAATAGGAAAGGATTTTTCTTTTGTTTGGCGGTAATGGTGAGTGCAGGGCCCTCACAGAGCTATAACCCCAGCCTCGCCCCGTTTTCTTAATCCAAAGTATATTTACTGCGATGACCTGAGTGTTAGCGCTGCTTCCTCCTAAAGGAACATCGTCCTGTGGGCCTTGCTCTTCCTCCTGTGGGCTGGCAGAGGACAGGGCAGCAGCCAACACACAGAACCACTGTCTGTGCATGGCTGAGGGCTGTGGTGACTTTATAGCATCCTGGGCACGTCCCATGCATGAAGTAGGAACTGGGGCTCTGCACCAGGCATTTCTTTTTGTGCTTCCTCTTCTCCTCCTCCGGACAGGGATGAAGGAGGTCTTTTGCGAGGCATGTTCTCATGGAAGGCTGTCACTGAGGAAAGACCGCAGGCCTTTCTTCTGTTCCAGAACAAATTCCCATTAACTCACTAAACTGCCAGGCTGGGCTCCAATTTAGCTGCTTCAATCTCGGGATCAAAGGTGTGCGCTACCGCACCCAGCTGGCAAAGGATTTAAAATAAATTTGTTCTGCCCCAACCTGAGAAACCCGAAGGCCGTCTCTGCCCTCTCAGGTGACTTCACACAAATCATTCCCACGTGGACTGCTTAACCACACAGGAGCAGCTGGAAAGGGGGCCGAGGAGGAGCTCTCCAGTCACTACCTTCCGGCCATCTATAGCTGAGTGTTCCACGCGCAAAAGTGTCTGACGAGAAGAGGGAGTACAACTGCACAGAACAGGCACATTTCCTAAACAGCACAGTGCAACAGCTACTTTCAGTGCATTTACACTGTGTTAGGTAGTGTTTAAAACTATAGAGAAGATGTGCCCAAGTTACACACAAATGCTATGCCATCTTATATAAGGGTCTTGAACATCTGCTGGGTTCACTGTCCATGGGAATTCTAGAATCGCTCATACACACTGACGGACAACTACGCTATACAGTAATTGCAGTTATTTCTAGGCAAGAGGTTGGTTATGCATAACGTTTCTTTTCCTCTTTATAGCTTTTTGTATTTTCTGAATTTGTTTGGCAACAGACATCTATAAGCAGAAAAAAATACTATTAAACAGAAAGTGATTAAAGGTAAACAGTCTGTAAGAAATAAAAAAGGACTGAAAAGGGTACCAGGGTTAACCACAAGAGGCCAAGAAGGGTCCCTGACATTTACTCTCTTTCAATGCCAGCCCAAGATTAGAAACTGTGTTTTTAATACTAAATTGAAGAACATGCTCTTATTCTTGTATCAGGCTCAAAGCCCCTGGGATTGGCCAAAGGATTTCATTAGCATCTATTCTGCAAAGCAGTTCTTTCCCAGTTTAACTAAACATACACTCAATTAATACCCCAAATTTCCTTCTGCCTAAAAAAAGCTAAGCTGAAAATTTTAATCATTTTTCAAATACTAAGTAGGAGGACAGACGCACACCTGTTATTCCAGCACTCAGGAGGCAGAAGCAGGATGCTCACAGTGAGTTTGAGGCCAGCCTGGGCTACATAAGTGAGTTCAAGGTCAGCCTGCACTACATGAAACCCTGTCTCAAAAAACTAAGTGAGTAACAAAATTACATATGAGTAAAAAAAAAAAAAAAAAAGAAATTTACATATGTTATAGTAACATCTGTAAAAACCAAGAACTTGGCAAGTAAACTTATGTAATCCCAAAGACAGCCAGGTTATTACTCACTGTACTGTCTCAATATTCCCTTCCATTTCTTTCTTAATGTAGAACTCTGGGTTCATCTAAGGCAGCAATACTGTATGCACAATTTAAGAAGTTTGTTCCCTAGCATATCTTACACGGAGTGAACGATATACAGAATGTGTCATGGTATAAAAAAGAGGCCTAGGCTTCCGGGAGGGCTGCTTTTTCCTGGTTTTAAAAAAAGAAGAAAAAGCAGGCTCCGCGGTGTTGGCCCTTCCTTAGCCCTCACCCGCACACCCACAAACCCGACAACACAGACTACAGTGACAGGACCCTGCACTTGCAATTTGCTTCTAACCAGAATTATGGGAAGAATTCTGGAATCAGAATCACGGAAAGAAGTTTGTGACCTAAAGTACCACTGTATTGCTGAAGAGGACAAACTAGGAAAGAGAGAAAGGGCCCTGATCCTGTAAAGAAAACTAACCCTATAGGGTAGGCTAAAGCAAAACTTAAACAGAAGAAACAAATACCTGGCCAAAATAAATCATCTGATTTGGCAAATAAAAATCAAACACATATGAAAATAAAATGCTAGTGAGTTTTCTGCTCCTAACTAGGCATGTACCTCAGTGCCCTGGGTTCAATCTCAAGGCCCACTCCCAAAAAGAAGAAAGATGACAGATTATTTTCATCAGCATAACAATTCATAGGGCCAGATACTTATCCCTTGTCTGCACACAACCCTACAATTTATCATACAGTATTTCTAAAACATGTAAGAAATTACTTGTAATTAAGTTTGCACATCAGTTATCTTTAGTATTTGAATAAAGCCTTGCATAAAAAAGGGCAAATAAAATCATCAAAAGTCTGAAATATACAAGACCACTTTACTCGATTTTAGCTTAGGTCAAAACAGTTTCACGAAGAACCTGCTTTCTATCTCTGAAAGGTTTACATGTAGTTAAATCACCTCTTAAAATATCTGTCAGGCATGGTGGTGCACACCTGTAATACCAGAACTTGGGAGGCTGCACCAGGAAGATGGCTGCAAGTTCCAGTCCCGCCTAGGTTACATAGTGAGCTCAAGGCCAGACTGAACTATACCCTCTCTCAAAAAACAAAACAAAGCAAAACAAAAACAAACAAGAAACGCCAAATCATTAGGGTGCAGTGGTACACAGAATTATAATTTGAGAGCAATCTGAGTGGAAGAGGCAATGCAGTGAAGCTGTCTCACAAAAACAAAGGCAGGCAGGCAGGCAGAAAAGAAGGCTGCCCAAGTCAGAACGGGGAGAAGAGAGAAATCCTGTATCAAAATAGCTAGGGCTACATGTTGCAGATGCAGGAAAAATAAGGACAACAAAAGGTGAGGTAGGCCGAGACTGGTGGCTCATGGTTAGAATCCCAGCAACCGGCAGGAGGATTGCCAAGAGATTGAGGACAGTCTAGACTACATAGTGAGTTCAGGGCCTGGCTGAATTATGTGGTGAGACCCTACCTAAAAAAGCTGAGATATTTCTAGATCTGCTTGTCTTTTCTGTAAGTACACCTACTAAACAAACATAATCTTCAAAGGAAACATCTATAAGTAAAACACTAAATGTGCAGAATTAATGGAAATCTAAAGAGTAAAAACTAACTCCAAGAAAAAAGTACATTTCTTGAATTCTTTTAGCATCCACTGCCTCAGTTACTAGCACATAAGCATTTAATACACATCTACTGAATAAAGGAACACACACTCTATGAAAAAGCAGACAGACTAAACTCTATTTTGGAGGTGGGAGGAAGAGGCTAGGCTACTGAAACTATGACACAGAAGTGTTATCACCGGGATTTACTCAAATGTTGGAGTACAACTGCAACAGCTGAATAAATACTTACAGGCTTTGTTCCAACTCACCTCACACAGCACTCTACTGCACGAAACCAGTGAAGCATCTCGTCATGCAGAGTACACAGCTGAAGGCAAGACAGAAAGACTTTCTCAGCGTCACTGTACCAGCCAGCATCTGAAAGGAAGCCTCCTGAAGAACAAGAAAAACCAGCAACTTTTACTTAGTAAATTATCAAAAGCTAAAATGCCACATTTATAGTGACTACCTAAAATAAACACTCCTTATTAGTCTTATGTTTAGCCTAAAGTAGACTGATGTTGGAAATTGAACTGCAGTGATAGAACATATGCAAAGCACGAGTGAGGCTGTAGGTTCAAATCCCAGCACCAACAATAATAGATTGTGTTTCTTTATCTTAAAGCACACATTTTTTTTTCTATTTTACAATCTCTAAAACAGAGATTTAAGAGAGCACAAAACTGATGGTTATGTTCTATTAATTGCAAGCATTTCTTTTCTTTCCCTTTTTTTGGTCCTTTTGAGACAGGGTCTCCCTATGCAGTGCAGGCTGGCCTTGAGCTCATTTTGTAGCCCAGGGTGGTCTTGAACTAGCAACAATCCTCCTGCCTCAGCTTCTCACATGCTGGGATTACAGGTGTGTGCCACCCCGCCTGGCTGGCATTTTTTTTTCTTGATAGCAGAAAAAATATGGTGTGTCTTAAAATGTCAAAGTCAGCTGTATATGGGTGCCACATACCTGTTATCTCAGCACTCAACTAAGGCAGGAGGATTGCCATGAGTTCAAGGGCATCCTGGACTACAACTAGTTCAAGGCCAAGCTGAACTACAGAGAAAGGCTCTCTCAACACCCTCTCCCAAACAATGTCTGAATCATCAAAATACTGCATTTTGCTTAGACTTATGTTTTGTGTTTAATTAAAGCTACACATAATCAAACAAATATTTTATTACCTGGAGAGAACTGTGCTTTTTAACAATCTAGAGCCCTCACAAAAAGACTAGAATAATAAGGTGATCTGTACCAAGAACACATTGCATGATGGTTATCAGGCTATTTCCTGACTTGCAATCTACCCTTCTCGACTATTCTCTGATGCTGAGGTAACGTTTCCATAAACCACATTTCTCCTTAGCCAGCTATCTGTCTGCTAGGCTCTGCACTAAAGAGAGGGAATTGTAAGACAAGAAGAGCAAGGAACATTCCTTCCTATTGCAGACTGGAACACCCCAGGGTATGCTGCTTTACTCTGGCAGTGGCAGTTCATTCCAGTAAGCAATAGTCAATTCCAGCTGCAGTTTCACAAATCCAGTTTCACAGCACCCTGTCAGCAACATCAAAACAGCTAGCCAGTCACTCATTCTCAGACTTTCCACAATGGGCCCCTTTTCAGAGCTCACAGCGTCAGAACCTTGGAAGTGGTACTATTCATAATACTCTAGTTTTCCCCTTTTTGGTTCTCTATACCCAGGGAAAAATTTGTTACATTAAACTATTCACAGAGTATGAAACAGCTAGACCTTGAAGACACTATGCTAACTGGAAGAAGCTAGTCAGTCACAAAGGCCATATATCTTCTCAGTCTATTCATGTGAACTGTCTAGAACAGGCAAATCTATAGAAACAAAGCCCACTAACAGTTGCTTGGGATGCGAGGGAAGTGAGGAATGATTGCTAATAAGTGTGTTTCTTTTGGGGGTGATGACAATGCTCTAAAGCTTAACTGAGGTAATGTTTGAATTATTCTGTGTACTTACTAAAAACCACTGAAAAGATATACTTTACGTGGGTCAACGGTATAGTATACGAATTACACCTTCATAAGTTGTTTTGTCTTTTTGAGACGGTCTCACTACGCAGTATAGGATGGCCTTGAGCTCACTCTGTAGCTCAGGCTGGTCTCGGAACTTGCAAAGATCCTTCTGCCTCAGCCTCCCCAGTGCTGGGATTACGGTGTGTGTCACCACCACACCCGGCCGTAAAGTTATTACTTTAAAAAGTTATCACTGTACACTTTTAGAATGAAATTTATTTTCAGCATAATTTTAAGATTAAAATTGATGATGTAACTGAGTTAGCTGGGATCTGTTTCTAGCTCTGAGATCCTATCTCATTATGTGGCCAGGCTGGTGTACGTGGAGGTGACAGAAAATCTCAAGGAACTTTCCTATCACTCATCTGCCTTGACACTGAACATCTCCCACACAGATTTTTGTATCAGCATCTACAGCTACAAGGATGCCATCCTTTTTTTTTTCTATTTTTTGAGGCAGGGTCCCACTAGGTAGTTCAGGCTGGGTTTGAATTTGCTATAATCCTTGTCTCAGCTTCCCAAGGGCTGGGATTAGAGGTGGGTGCCACCATGCATGCCCAGCTTCTTTTCTTGTTCATCATTACTATTAACCAAGTTCGCAAACACTATTTTCAGAGACATTCTTTAGGCAATTCTTTATTGTAACGTATAGTCTGTGAGGCTATTAAAGGATAAATGCTAAGGGGCCTTTTCAGAAAAGAATGTTCTTAAAGAGTTGGATGTGGTGGCACATGCCTATAATCTCAGCAGGCTATGAGGCTCAGGCAGGAGGCCCACAAGTTGAAGTCCTACCTGGGCAACTTAGCAAGACCCTGTTTGAAAATAAAAAATAAAAAATGAGCTTGAGATGTAGGTCAATGGTATAGTACCTCTGGGACTGATTCACAGTCACACACACACACACACACACACACACACACACACACACACACACACACGAATGCTCTGAAGCTCCAATCATAAGAAACTACTACAAAACACTGTTTTAACACTGAAGGAAATGGTCATGAAAATCTGCCTGTAAAAAATATGCACACATGACAGAAAACATGCACATGCACACATTAATGTGAGTCTAAAAAGAGTAACACTTCATCCTGGCGGTGGTGGTTATGAATATATGAAACTGAATGCATAGAAATACACACATACAAATGACAGCAGGTAAAAACTGGCGCTAACTAATAAGGTCTGTGGCCTAGCAATATAAGCACAGGGCCCATTTCCTGGTTTTTACATTGTCCTACAGTTGTATATCACCACTAGGGAAGGCTGGAGGAATATTTCAAAGGACTCCAGGTAAGCCTTTTTACAGCTCTCTATGACTCTATTTATAATTTCAAATTTAAAAAAATTTTAAAAATCAAGAAATTAGCAAGAACTTTACACATGTATCTATATACATTTATGAAAACCATGTGCTACAGAAGCAGTAAACAATACCTTTTGTATATGTAGCATATAAAATGTTCCTGTTTTCATTGTCCTCGTAACATTCCCATGAGGAAATTCAGAACAACCCTCACACTAGAGATGAGGAAACCGACACCCCAAAAGGATTCAGTCCCACGTCACAGCATATGGTTAGCAGGTGAGAGCGGTGCACGGGAGCATGACATGGTAGAGAGATATGTGCTTTATACTCATATAGACCCAAGATTTTACACTCAGCTTGCCACAATGTGGTTGATCTAGTTACTCAACTTCTCTATTTCCTCATATGTGAAATGTTAATACCACCAGTCCACTGGAATGTCAGGAGGATTTAGGAAGATACCATCTAAATGCCTGCTGTAGTGTCTGGCACAGACTTAAATATTAATACATCACATACCTCATTCTTCTGATATTTTCCTCATAACCTCCCTGTACAGACTTTGGGAAACTCCCAGACTCCTTTCTTGTTATCTGGTTGCTTTGTTTTGCAACAGGGTCTTGCTATGTAGTTCAGGCTGGCCTTGAATTTACTGTGCAGCGCAAGCAGGTCTCAAACTCATGGTGATCCCCTCACCTTAGCCTCCAGAGTGCTAGGATTACAAGGCATGTGCCACCACATCCAGCTGATCAGCATGTTTAATTCTGGGTTTGCACAAGATGAAACTTTCTCATATTTTACTGTTACATACCTAGAACAAAGCCAACCTGAATTGCTTTCTCCTTTACTGTTGCATCTGATTCTGCTATGTAAGAGCACCGTCTACTGAATGAGTAGGCCAGGACTGACGCAACTTTAACACCATGATCCATCAAAGCCTGAAAACAATGATGAAGCAAATGTCTGAAAGAGAAGGAAAAGATTATTTGACAAAAACATCTTATTTTTGTCCTTTTAGAAAGCTGATTTCTTTGTAAAAAAAATATCACCATTATTCTCCAAGATGGAATGAAATAAAAAGGTGTTTTGCCCTATAAATTATGAAACTACGGTAATTCCAAAGTTACTTGAGAAGATACAGTGGGGAGGCTGGGGATATAGCTCAGTGGAATAAGCGCCTGCCTAGCAAGCGCAGGGTCCTGAGTTCAATCCCCAGTACCGCCAAAGAAAAAAACAAACAAACAAACAAACAAAAAACCCCAAAACTGGAGCTGGGGATATAGCTCAGTGGAATAAGCGCCTGCCTAGCAAGCACAGGGTCCTGAGTTCAATCCCCAGTACCGCCAAAAAAAAAAAAAGAGAAGATACAGTGGTGCACGCCTGTAATCCCAGCACTTTGGGTCCCTGAGGGAGGACTCTAAGTTTGAGCCCAGCAAGACCCTGTCTCCAAATAAAAAATGACTGGAATGGAGCTCAGTACAGAGGCCTCAAATTCATCCCCAGTACCAAAAAAAAGAGAGCTTGATATCTTTGCTCAGTTCATCACTGAATGATCCTATAACACTCAGGAAAACCACACAGGATAACTTGACAGCAACAAAAGATGAAGCTATCCTTTAATAATCAGCTCTGAAAAATCTATTATAACTCAATCATAAAAAGACAACACAGGGCCAGGGATATAACTCAGTGGTACAAGTGCCTACCTAGCAAGTACAAGGTCCCAAGTTCAATTCCCAGTACCAGAATAAAAACAAACAAACAAACAAACAAAAAGACAAATCCAATTAAAACGGGCAGCCAGTACAGTGGGGCAAGCCTGTAATTCCAGCTATTCTGGAGGTTGACACAGGAATATCCAAAGAAGATGTATCAAGAGCCAATACACACAAGATAATATGCTTAATATCATTAACAATTAGGGAAATGAAATCAAAATCACAGTAAGATACCCCTTCATACCCAATAGAATGACTATAATTTTTCACAAAGTGCTGACAAACTAGCCAGGCTGGTACATGCCTTTAAACCTTGTTACTGGGGAAGCTGAGACAAGATGATGCCAAGATTGAGGTGAGACTGGACAATTGAGCTGACTGTCTCAAAAATAAAAAGGGCTGGGATGTAGTGAGGCCTTGTGCTCAATCTCCAGAGCAAGGAAAAGGTAGGAACAACCCAAATATTCATCAACAGATGACTGGAGTAAGAAAACACAGTGTTAGCCTTACAGTGGAAAACTACCTCATCATAAAAAAGGAAGTAGTGTGCTATCTTAAATTGTTATACCTAGTAACTTTTATAATAGTCACAAGACTTTACAACCACCACTGTCTTAATTTCAAAACGTCTCCCCCAAAGGCAACCAGTAACAGTCACCCTTGGATGCCAGGTGGCCATTAACATTTATGTCCCTGGATTTGCCTGTCCTAGATGTTCAATACACACACAGTCGTACCACAGATGCTTTTCTTATTAACTCTCACTTAGCATAACATTTTTTTTGGCAGTACCGGGGATCGAACTCAGGACGTTGCACTTGCCAGGCAGGCGCTTATTCCACTGAGCTGTATCCCCAGCCCTTTAACATAAAATTTTTAAAATCCTCCCAAGTGTCAGGATTACAGGTGTGCACCACCACGCCTGGCCAGTCATCCTTCAATACTAAATTTATTTTATTATTTAATCATCTATTTATCTTTTCTTTTTTTTTTTGGTACCAGGAATCTAACTCAAGACCCTGTGTTGCCCTGCAGGCACTGTGCCCCTGAGCTACATTCCCAGCCCTATTTATCTTCTTGTCCCTCTCTGAAAATACAAACTCCATGATGAAGGGACCTTGAGGTTCATATCCACTGCTGTACTCTTGGCATCTAGGATAGTACCGGGAAAAAAAGAATAGTACAGAGTACAGTACATACAGTACCAGGCATTCAACAAGTATTTAATTTGCTGAACAAATGAAACAGTGTTTTATGAAAGCATACTCTTTTTCTCTTAGAAATGAGGGTCAGGAAAAAGAAATGGCAGCGAAAACAAATTCAGGGAAGTATGTAAAACAGAACAATCAAAAGAAGTACAATCAAAAGTCAGGCTGGGCGTGGTGGCACACGCCTGTAATCCCAGCACAGGAGGCTAAGGCAGGAGGCTGAGGCAGGAGGATCGTTGAGAGTTGTGAGACCAGCCTGGGTTACAAAGTGAGCTCAAGGCCAGCCTGAATTACAGTGAGACCCTGTTTCAAAAAGACCAAAAAAAAAAAAAAAAAAAAGTCTGATCATCTCTCTGTAGCTCCTACTTCATAATATTTACAGTGGGCACTCCCTTTTTTACTGGAGGTTAAGAGCAGAACGTATTTACTGGGGGAAAGAAAGCTTCTGTGAGAGAGAGAGAGAGAGAGAGAGAGAGAGACAGACAGACAGAGAGAGAGAGAGAGACAGAGAGAGAAAGAGAAAGAGAGACAGAGATGGAGACAGAGACAGAGAGACAGAGAGAGACAGAGAGACAGAGACAGAGACAGAGACAGAGAGAGAGAGAGAGACAGAGACAGAGACAGAGACAGAGAGAAGGGGACCCGAGTGGGCTGCCGTCAGTCTCCCCTTCTTGAATTCAAAAAACTAACCGCCAGAGTATTAATTTTCCAAAAGAGATGGAGCTGAGTGAACAAATTCTACCCTTTTTGTCACCAACCTTCCTTGCTTGGATGGTATAATTACTGCAACAGTACCATTTGAATACGTTCTTTGTAACATTTTAGTTGGTAACTCTTAAAAATGTCCTCAAACTATACTTCTACGTGTATCTAATAAACATACCTATGTGTGCTCACTAAAAGACACGTGTGAGGGCAATCACAGCAGCGCTATTTACTTTTAGTATAAGTCCAGGTTGCCTCCAACTTGCACTCATCCTGCCTCAGCATCCTAGGAGCCAGGATGACAGGCATGTGCCACCGTACCTGTGGCTAGCACTATTTATTTATAACAGTTAAAAATGAAGTAATTTAAGTGTTCAACGTTAACAGAATTGAATAATGATAAGGAACAGAGCACTGCACATATGTACTAAATGAAAATGAACTAAGTACAACAAAGGTGATTCCTATAAAACTGGGCAAACAAACAAACAAAAGCCCCCTACATGACAGGGCACACACCATATGGATCCATCTAAAACAAGTGCAATGGCCTAGCACGGAGGGGAAGTGGTGACTAAAAAGGGCACATACTATATAAGCCTAATGATCTCAAACAAGCCAAAGGGAAGACTAAAAACTAAATGGTACTTCAAAATGAATTTACAGAAAATAGGATGGCAGTTTCTCAAACACTTAAAAACAGAATTAACATATGGCCCAGCTATTTGGTATATATAACCAAAAAAAAAAAAAATCAGTGATTCAAAGAGTTATTTATATGCCTATGTTAACAGAGATTATTTACATGAGCCAAATGGTAGAAACACCTCAAATACCGGTTGATGGCTAACCAAAACCCAGCAGTACATACAATGGATTATTTAGCTTTATCAGGAGTGAGGGCGGGGTGGTGAGTTCAGTGGCAGAGACCTTGCCTAGCAGGTACAAGACCTTGAGTTTAATTTCCAACATGGAACAGAAAAAAGAAATTCTGACACATGTTCTCACTTAGGTGAGCCTTAAAAACGTTATGTTAAATGAAATAAAGCCAACATAAATGGACAACTATTACCCAATTCCACTTATATGGATACACCGAGAGTATTCAAACACATACAAAGCAGAATGGTGCTTGTAGCAGCTTGGAGAGGAGGAAATGGGAGTTATTATTTAATGGGCACAGTTTTTGATAAAAACATTCTGTAAGTGGACAGTGTTTTTATTGCTGCATAACAAGGCAAATTTAACATCACTGAATTGCACATTTAAAAGTGGTGAAATGTTGTGTACATTTTATCAGTTTTTAAAAAGAACTTACCTTTTATCCAAAGCTCTCAATACTTTAGCAAAAACTTCCAATTCACAAAATTCACTGCCCAATTGACATAATCGTCCCTGCTGGTAAAGCTGAAATAAAAAATGAAAACTTATTTGTAAATTTATAACTTTCCTTTCATTTTTCAAACAGTTTTTCTCCTTTTTTGAGGGGAGTTTAACTTCCCTCGAAATAGCACACCTATAGTAATAAAGAATGGCAGGATTTCACATTATGCCATATTCATTTGTAGCCATATTCAGTTGCAGACTCTCACCTTTTAGAATTGTTATTTAGAAGAATATTTTAGTACTGTAAAAAATGTACTAAACATTTATCTCAAATAATACATGCACATGGTGAAAACGAGAGAATGTAATCACGGACTCAGGAGGCTGAGGCAAGAGGATCACTGCAGTTCAAGACCAGCCTGGGCTAGAAAGTGAGCTCAAGGCCAGCCTGAATTGCACAGAGAGACCCTGTCTCGAAAAAAAAAAAAAAAAAAGGGCGGGGGGGGGCGTCAGAAATGTCATCTTCAAGTAATGGTTGTGTAGTAGCGTTCAAGCCTTGAAAAGGGAGATCTGTTACTCTTGGAAATGTCTGTTCTTCAGCTACAGAAAAATATGAGCTTCTGGGAATGTTCACAGTAAAATTCATTCAGATTAATCATTGTTGGGCTGGGGATATAGCTCAGTGGAATAAACGCTTGCCTAGCAAGCGCAGGATCCTGAGTTCGATCCCCAGTACCGCAAAAAAAAAAAAGATTAATCATTGTTGTATTCTCTTGTCTATTAACCAAATACAGAGGAAATCAGGGAAAATAAAGTTGCAAATTTATAACCAAATTCCTATTTGTAAACTAGACAATGTGACTAAAGTATTGATTTCGAGCAAAAATCATAGTTATCAAGATAAATATATACACATACTCCAAAAACACCTAAGATAAAAATTTAGCTTCTTACCAAAATAAATGACTCATCATTACCAAACTTCAGTCTCTTTTATTAGGCAGAACAAATGAAAACAAGTTACATAACAATTTTGTCTGTGCTCAATAGTTGAATAAAAACAATCAAATTCAATTTATGTGTTCTACAATGTAAAGTACCTCTTCAATAACTGAAAACTGTGTATCATACTAAATGAGACTTGAAAACAGAATTTAAGAAAGTTGCTGGCTTATGGTTTGAAAATATGCCCCGTAACAAAAATCAGCATTTTACTGAGATGTTTACTATTTCTAGGTAAAAATGGGTTCATGTTTAAACTATGGGAAGAGGGGACTGGGTTTCAGTGCCTGAGCAGTTCCCTAGCATAAAACTTTGGATTAGATCCCCAGTAGGGGAGAGGGTAGGGGAGGTGTGCGAAGAGTGGGCAGGTAGTGGTTCACTGGTTTCATCCTTACCTTACTAATTTATTCCAAACATGCAAATTTAGAATTTTTATGAACTACAGGGACTGCTGGATACCAACTGAAATAAAAAATAGCATTTAAACCTTATAGAGATCTTATATGAGCCAGGTTTTTTACTCAGTATTTTTTATTCAGTCGGCTTCTCTTGGTACAGTAAGGAAACTGAGGCACACAGAGTTAAATAACCTGTTTAAAATTGTGTGATTAAGAAACTGTATCACTGGGCGTGGTGGCAGATGGCTGTAACCCCAGCACTCGGGAGGCTGAGGCAGGAGGATCGCCACACGTTCAAGGCCAGCCTGCACTACATAGTGAGTTCAAGGTCACCCTGAACTATAGTGAGAACCTGTCTCAAAAAAAAAAAGAAATGGTAGGGCCAAGGATATAGCTCAGTGGCATAACTGTCTGCCTGGCAAGCACAAGTTCCTGAGTGCAATTCCCAGTACCAAAAAAGAAAAAAAAAAAAAAGAAATGGTATAACAGAAACCCTACCCCAGCAGTTTGTTCCTACATCTTCATTCTTTTTTTTTTTTTTTTTTCGGGACCGGGGATCAAACTCAGGGCCTTAGTGCTTAGCGGCAAGCACTTACCCCACTGAGCTGTACCTCCAGCCCTACATCTTCATTCTTACACTGTACCGTTGCTACAATGTAATGAGGTATAAGTATAAAATGGGAAACATAAACCCTTTTAATAAAAATATAAAACCTTTTAATAGCTTTTAATAACAGCTAAGGTTTAATCTCTTCTAAATTATCTACCCTAAGAAGCAAAGCTTAAGAGAACAGGAAAATGACCGAGGCTCTAGGTTCTATAATGCTTCTCATACTTAATTTTTGAGACACGATTTACTTTAGCTCCTTATTACAATGTTTATATTTTTCATCTAGAGAATAATGAAGCTGGGGATATAGCTCAGTGGTATAAGTGCTTGCCTGGCAAGCACAAGGTCCTGAGTTCAATCCCCAGTACTGCAAAAAAAAAAAAAAGAGAGAGAATAATGAAAATTTTAATGGGCCATAGTCTACTTTTAGCTATTAGTACCTCAAAGAAAGTAAGTAAAAATCGAATTACTACCACATATAAAATCAGTAGAAACAGACCTTTGCATATGTCTTATGACAAAAGAACCATTTTCTATTTTCTTTCTCTTTTTTTTTTTGGTCTTTTTGAGACAGGATTTCACTATGAAACTCAGGCTGGCCTTGAGTTCACTTTGTAGCCCAGGCTGGTCCTGAACATACAATGATCCTCCTGCCTCAGCCTCCCAAGTGCTGGGATTACTGGTGTGCACCACCATGCCCAGCAAAAGAACCATTTTCAAATTATCAAGGAAAGAAAAAAAAAAATCAGCTAAAAAAGAGTTCATTAAAAAAGTGGCAAGAGATGTCTAACTGATAAAATACATTCCAAACATTAAAATTTTAAATGTTAAAAAATTAAATCATAGCGTCAGAGATGTAGCTCAGTGGCCTAAGCGCTTGCCTGGCAAGGCTGAGGTCATGAATTCAAAAATTTAAAATTAAACCATAGCAATTAAATTAAAAGCCATTTCAGAACACTGTCTCTGTGTTTGTGTGTGCACCCATGCACACACTATGGACTAAAACCCAGGCCTCATGTGAGTCAAATACTCTACCACTAAGCTACATTTTCAGCACTTAATATTGCCTAAGAACTTTATCATGTAAAAATCAGGAGCCAGGCTATTACTTAAAAATTTAAGAATGGCCGGATGTGATAGCATAAACCTATAATCCCAGCACTCTGGAGGCTAAGGCAGAAGGATCACTGAATTTAAGGCTAGCCTAGGCTACACAGTAAAACCCTGTCTCAAAAACAACAACAACAAAAAACAACAACAACAACAAAAAACCAACCAAAAAACAAACAAAAATAATAACTTTAAATGTTCATGAATATAAAATACTATAAACGAAGTTTTAAAATACAATATTAAATAAGATATTAATAAACCTACATATGTATGACTCAGTATCTAATATACAAGGGAGCTTTTGAAAAAGCTGTAATGTTTTCAGAAGCCAAGGTTTCCAGGAATGAAAGTAAAAATCCTGTACGAAAATAAAAGAAACTCCTGCTGGGATGCTGCAAGATGGCGCCAAGCCCGGAAAACTCTGAGAGGGTGAAGGGAGTAAAAGGCTGCCCTCAAGCCAGAGGACCTTGAACTACTGAGCAGGCTTCCCAGGTCAACTCAAAACTACCACAATCTGAGAAGGAAAAGCTTATTAAATGAGCCCACAAAGTAATCTACTTTAATTCCAAACAACATAAATTCACAAAGATTCAGAAAAAGATATGAAGGAAATTTAGTCCAACACTGCAGTCTAAGAAAAGCTTGCAAAGCCACACACAAAGCCACACACGCAAGCACCTGTGCACTCACACACACCAGGAAATGCTTGCACCTTAACTCAGTTTGGAACTGTTTGCCAGTCATTATATTGCGAAAAACTCCAAAAATGGAAAGTGCTTATTATCAGGGAAAATTTGACTATGATATAGGAAAAGTGAACAAGTGCTCCAGAAGTTTGAGTAATATAATTTCACCTGTTTAAATGTTGTAAAACTATGTTATGTATGATAGGTATACAAATCTGAAATGAGTCAAAAAAATGTTTACAACTACAATATAGTATTTGCATCTCAAAATTTGCACTTCTATTGTCATCACCTTCTCCTGGATTACTATAAAATTTTGGTAGAATTAGTCTCTCTCCATTATCAGTCTTGTTCCTCTCTAATCAACTATCCACAGTAGTCAGATGATCTTTTAAAAAAGTATATCCTATCATGCCACTTCCTTTTTAAAAACTTCTCAATGGCACTACCATTCCCTTAGCCGTAGTACAAAATCTGTAATGTAACCTACAAGTTTCTACGCCACTTGACACCTGCCTAACCTTCTGACCTCATCTTTTACTGTTCTTTTTGTCGTTTTCCATTTCTGCCACCTAAGCTTCCCTACAGCTCATGACTTTGTCTTAGCTGGCCTTCAGCTCACTTTGTAGCTCAGGCTGGTCTCAAACTCACAATGATCCTCCTACCTCAGCCTCCCAAGTGCTGGGCACCATCATTCCTGGCTGCTCATGACTTTTGTTGTACAAATATCTTACTGTTTCCACATGAAGCACCAGTTCTGTGACTTTTTGCCTGTAATAAATCTTAAAAATTTACACATTCACCATGTATTTTATCACTTTTGGTACACTGAACATTTTCTGGATGAATACTGGATGCTACTCAGTATCTCAGGAAAGACAAAAAACTCAAGACACAGTCTCTACTCTGGAGTTTATTAACAGCCAAACAACAATTGTTCAGTTCAATATTGTTATTCTATTTTTATGGAAACTTCCCAGAGTATGGTCTGACACTAAGGGGAAAATTCCAATTTCAAATATAGTTTTTACTGTTCCCCAACCAGGATATATAGACACCTTCAAGAAAAGATTTAATAGGCAGTCTTATGTCCTATCTTTATAGCAACTATAGAACATAATGCCCCAGGGACAGTATTCATTCATGGTATTAAGAGATCAAAACCAGGGTCTTACACATGTTGAAGCATGTGCTCTACTACCATGTTAGTTACATCCTCAGCCTTAATTTTGACTTGACAAAGCAATGAGAGGAAAGTAACCAAGACAGAATTTGGTACCAGCGGAGTGGGGTCATTGCTCTGAC
Organism: Dinomys branickii; assembly: GCA_004027595.1. NCBI lineage: Eukaryota > Metazoa > Chordata > Mammalia > Rodentia > Dinomyidae > Dinomys > Dinomys branickii. The sequence goes on along the minus strand of PVLD010005429.1, from coordinate 50,018 downwards.
TATACCTGACTATGTGGTTCAAGAGCCTTTGGAAATTGCTTGTGGGAAGATTTTGGAAAGGTTTGGAGATGTCTGGTCAGAGCTCGGAAGACCAGAAGGCTGGTAGAAATCCTGCCAGTAAAGACCAGGTTCAGGAGGTTCCTGTTGAGAAGGACTGCATTGGTTGTTGGACTCCAGAAGATGTATGTTATGGCTTGGCAGAAAGTCTGTCTGCGTTTTGCTTGTGTCCAGAGACTCTGCCTAAGACTGAGATTAAGAGCAGCAGGGAACTGATTAATCTGGCAAAAGAAATTTCAAGGCAGTCAAATGTTGGGGCAGTGGCATGGCTATTGTTGGGGGCTTTTAGCCAGATTTATATTGACAATCAAGAGCAAAGACCCCAGCAGGATGATTTAAAATGTTGTAAGTTTGGCCAGAAAGGAAGCTCCAGTAAATCTGTGCACTGCAAAGATAAGGCTGAGGAGATCTCCATTGCTATGAAGGAACAAGAGAATGGAAAAGATGGCCCAAGGGCATCACGACAAGCAGCAAGTCTCCACCGTTTGCAGCCTCAAAACTGCAAAGGTGAAAGACCTTGCCTTGAGAAGGAAGCCAAAGAGTGCCAATGTTCCAGAATGGTGGCAGCAGCCACACCAGGTCAGAATGGAGGCAGCATAGAGAATTTGCTCCTCAACATTGGATTCAGTGTGCCCAGCGATCCAGGTACTCGACCCCTAAGGCCAAAAGAGAGGAAAGTTTGGCTACTGCTCCAGGTGGCAGCAGGCCTTGGCATCATCCATGTGGCCCTGGCTTTAGGTGCAAGGAAAATGCAAGAGTTCTGAGGTTAAAGAGGCTTCCACCCAGGTTTCAGAAGGCCTGGGAGGCCAGGCAGTGTGCCCCTGAGAGGGCAATATGTGAGGCTGTGAGTGTAAAGCAGAAGGTGTACGGGAGACCTCAGAAGTTTAGAAAAGACAGGATCGTGGATCATCTAAGGAAAGCTGCAAAGAGGGAGCAAAGCAAGCCTAAGAGAGAAGCCGTGGGAGGTGTAACCACCAGAAGTGCCATAGGGGTGGACTCACGCAAGCTCTTTGGAGCTCACAATGTGCCACAAGTTGCTTCAGATGCTGGATGTGGAATTACAGGACACAATGTTAGCCCTGCTGGATTTTGGACTTGCTTTGGTCCCAATGCTCTATATTACCCTGTTTTGTGCCTTTAAATGTTGGAAGTGTTTAATTTTCATTTGTATGGGGACAAAATGTTATGGCTCTAATATAAGCATGTCTTTGTATCTGGAAACTCGTTTAAGGAAATGTGTCTGATTGTGAAGTTGACAAGGGGTGGAATGTTATGGTTGATACATTGTGTCAACTTGGGGAATCTAAAGGTTTAGCCTAGTGACTCAGGAGGAAGCTGGGGTGCTTACTTTGTATACATCCTGAGCCTGTGGAAGAGGAGGGCATGGAGATTGTGTGAGAGGTTTACACCCCTGGGTGGGGGTAGGCTGTTTACAATGTAGGGGAGAAAAGGAGGCTGCTTGCACCCATTCCTCCCTTTTGCTGTTTGTTTATTCTGTGCTCTGCTGCCATGAACGTTTGCCCTCTGCCATGTGCCACTCTGCCTTAGAACCAGCCAAGTATGGACTGAAACCTCCACAAACTGTAAGCTAAACAGACCTTTCTTTCCTTCATTTTGGGTGTTGGTTATTGTGTCTCAGCAACAAGAGGAAAGTAACCAAGACAACAAGTATCAGACACATTTGTACAAGGTACTATGCTAGGTTTCGGGGATATAGGGGTAGCTATAGTATTCCTAGCACTACAACGTCAGTAAGGATTGTTCCCTGTTCTAAAAAAACACTAAAATGCATCAGGTGACAAAAATAATGTTCACAAATTAATAATGAAGGTAGCCAGAGAGCTTTACAAGTATCAAAGAAATACACACTCTAAGAAAGAACTTCAGTTGAGTAATGCACAAGAATGAGAGTAAACAGCAAAGGAAAATGCAGAATATCACAAAATAACTTCTATGTTAACAGCTGGATTTGAACCCAAGAGCAGAAATACCAGTTGCCAAAAATTAAAAAAAATACAAACTTGAAAATAGCTGGAGGGGGGGAAAAAGTTTCTGCCTCTGAAATAGTCAGTCTACAGCAGCAAAGACCAGAAAGGACCTAGGGAGCATACTCCATGAGACCTAGAGGTTAAGTATCAGTCCAAAGCAGGGAGTAAAACAACCAGAACTCTCCCAGCTCAGCAAAAAAAATCTTCCATGAAAAACAAACCTAAGGCTAGGACACATGTCGAGGATGCAGTTAAATTAATACTATCTATGTAGTGCTAATTTACAGACATTAACCCCAGAAACTTGCATTAAAAGCTGGTCTGAAACCAATGGAGTCCCCACAGAAACGAGTGCAAAAATACCCAGGTGTTAAGGGATGGTGAAATGTTTTATTTATCAATGAAATCTAGACTGCAGAACAAAGGAAACTAGTTCAACAAATTAGTTGCAAACAAAAAAACACCTCCAACCTTGCCCCAACTCCTAATGTATTATCAACTATAATATCCCCCCCAACAGAGATGTAAAGTGAACCTATAGAGAGACTTAAGAGGTACATTGCCAGGCTGAGGCAGGATTGTGAGCCAGCCTGAGTTACACAGTGAGACTCTGGTGAAAGGCAAAGAAAGAGGGAGAGGAGGAGAAAAGGAGGGAGGGAGGGAGGAAAGGCAATGAGAGGAAAGAGAGTAGAGGAAAATATCAACTAACCACTAGTTATAGAACTTACATGAATACAAATAAGCAAACTGAAAAAGTATATACAAATTTGATATCTGAGGTGAAAATTTCAACACTGATTGGATATTTAATAACATTATAGAAATTACTGTTATTTGGGGCATTATAAAATTATGGTAGTTTAAAAAGTATTTATAGGTGAAGGCTGGGCACAGGATAGTGGTGGACACCTGTGATCTCACAGCACTACAGGAGGCTGAGGCAGGAGGACCACAAGTTCAAACCCAGTTCAGACAACTTAGTGACTGAGATCCTATCTCAAAAAAGATTTTAAAAGGCTTGGGGGTGTAGCTCAATTCAAAGGCCCATGATTTAATCCCCACTATTACAAAAAAATTATAGATGAAATTATAATTATCTAGATTTGCTTCCAAACATATGAGTGTAAAGTCAAGGGGAGAATAGACTATGACTGGACACGAACTGGTAGGTGTTAGAAAAATAATGTTCACTATTTCATTCTATTTTGGGGTATGTGTTTTTTATAAAAGTTTTTTTAAATGTCTTCCAAATGTATCCTTTACCTCTAAGAGAAAAACTAGCATTTATTTTAATAAATATGTCCTATCTTCACTTACAAAACAAACTGATTAGCCAGGATGGTGGTACATATTTGTATCCCCAGCACTCAGGAGGCTGAGGTAGGCAGATTATCTGGCCTACCCTAACTACATAGTGAGTTCAAGTCCAGTATGAACTGCATAGTCTCAAAAAAAAAAAAAAAAAAAAAAAAAACAAAGTTGGCTTTGTGGTACTGTGAACTGACCCCAGGGCCTTCCCACTCAACTATATTCCTAGCCTTTTTCATTCTGACGTGGAAGGTCTCACTAAGTCACTAAATTGCCAAGGTTGGGCTCCAACTGTCCATCTTCCTGCCTCAGAGTGCTGGGGTTACAGGCATGTGTCATCAGGCCTGGGTAAAATTCACTTCTTATGCTCCACTCTGGAAATTTTCTCTGAGGCATCTGTTTTTTCCTAGAAACATAATTTCAATAAATAAAAATTTTATTCACAAATTTCAATAAATAAAAATTTTCCAGAAACACAACTTCAGACTGATTCACATAGCATTAAACAAGGTTTTTTTCTATACCCTTTCCCTAATTTTGAGAATCTGAGCTTTCTCCTGTATTTCTTGATCTGACTAGCCAGTGAATTAACATTTCTTCATTGTAAACAACCACTTGGATTTCTCACTCCCATTGACGAAGTGTTCTTTTTAGAGTTACCAGTCTTTAGGCCAGCGGTGGCAAACCTATGGCATGCACGTTATTTTTCTTTTAATACAAAAGATATTAATGTATGAGGTTTTTTTTTAAAAAAAAGTATGAGGGTTTTTTTCTAGGTTAAAATCTCAGTCTTCAGGTTTAATTGCAGTGTTGGCACTGTGGTAAAAACGTGGGTTCTGAGTTGCAGTCTGGCCCTCGGTCTCTGAAACGTTTGCCACCACTGACTTAGGCTGTCTCCCTTTTAGTTCCATAAACCTCATTCATTCTTCCCAGTACTGTTGCACCTTTATTCTACTAACCTCAAGTTATCTTATTTTTAAAATTTTTATCTTACTATTTTTCCAATAGTAGTTGTTCTGCTTACTGAAGTAAAACATGGCCATAAAAATTTAAGCATTACAAAAATATATAGCTGGGCGTGGTGGCACATGCTTGTAATCCCAGCACTCAGGAGGCTGAAGCAGGAGGATCGTTATGAATGTGAGACCAGGATAGGCTACAAAGTAAGCTCAAGGCCAGTCTGAACTGCATAGCAAGACCCTGTCTCAAGAAGACCAAAAAAAAATAAATAAATAAAAAAAAATAAAAATGTGTATGTGTGTGTGTACACACACACACACACACACACACACACACACACACACATGATGTATGTGCAAAACCACTACACTCCTAGCCCTGGACTAAACACCATTAATTTTTTTAAGAGAAAAAGAAATTTCAAAACAATAGGAGGCTAACAATGGTTGATACACTGATTTGTTACCTTTAAATTAATTACTCAAGAGTACAAGATATCAGCACCTTTCTTTTCTTTTTGAGATAGGGTCTCACTGTACAGTTCAGGCTGATTTTGAACTTGTAACAATCCTGCCTCAGCCTCCTGAGTGCTGGGATTACAGGCATGAACCACCATGCCTGACAAACCTTTCTTTTTTTTTTTTTTTTGCGGTACTGGGGATTGAACTCAGGACCCTGCGCTTGCTAGGCAAGCGCTTATTCCACTGAGCTATATCCCCAGCCCAAACCTTTCTTTTCAATGAACTAAAAGAAATTAGTAGTATAACTACCTGAACTATCATATATATATTTTTTTCTTTTCTCTTCTTTCTTTTCTCCATTCCTCCATCCCAGTTTCTCTTTCCTTTTGAAGTTTCTTCCCATTTTACAAAATCTATTGTACATTTTGGATCTTATTTACTCTTTCAGCTTCTCACACTAGGCAGACAGTACAATGTTTACACATGTGTGTGTGGTTTATTTCACTTATGAGTATAGTCTGAAGTTGCATCCATTGACCTATATAAAAGTCTCCAGTTTATCCTTCTTTATAACATCATTAAATTTTTGTTGCACTCCTCTAGTTTTTAAAATTTCTACACAGAGAGCTGGAGATACAGCTCAGCAGCGTAAGTGTCTACCTAGCAAGTGCAATGTCCTGAGTTCAATTCCCAGTACCAAAAAAAAAAAAAAAAAAAAAAAAAAATTCCTACACAGAAATACATATTCCACAAGTTAAAAATACACACACTGCATTCTGCTAGTCATTATTTTCCCCGCCTTCTCTGGCGTGTTTACTCCAATATGTACAGAATTCTCATTCTTCGTAACTACAGTATGATATCCCATTCCTAGCTGATTAGCATATAGTTGTTTTTAATTTTTGCTATCATAAAGAGTGGACTAAATACACTTCAATAGAACTTTCTGCACCCTCAATAAACTGCAGGAAAACTCTTTACATGGTATTGTGGTTCAATGGATATGAAAAACTTGAATTTTTAAACTCAACATTAGGTGAAGATCAGGAGTTACTTTTAAAACTTTTTCCTGAAATATAACCCATGCCAGGGATATAGTTCAGTAGCACAAGCACCTGCCCAGCAAGCACAAGGTCCTGAGTTTGATTCCTGGTACAAAACAAACAAAAACCACCTCTTTGGCTGGGCGTGGTGGCTCACCCCTGTAATCCCAGCACTCGGGAGGCTGAGGCAGGAGGATCGTTGTGAGTTCCAGACCAGCCTGGGTTACAAAGTGAGCTCAAGGGCAGCCTGAACTGCACAGCAAGACTCTGTCTCACAAAAAAGAAAAAAGAAAAAGAAAAAGAAAAAGAAATATAACCCACGAGAGTATGCAATTCGTATTTTAAATGTAAAGTCTGACAGATTTTCAAAGTAAACACTGTAACCAGCACCCAGATCATGAAAGAGTGTATCATAATCTCAGAACCAGAATCCTCCTCTCATAGACCTACATAGTCACTATAATTGAAAGACAACTTCTCCTAATTTCAAATGCCTTAATTTTGCCTGCTTTTAAACTTATACACAGGCTGGGGATATAGCTCAGTGGAATAAGTGCTTGCCTGGCAAGCACAAGGTCCTGAGTTCAATCCCCAGTACCGCAAAAAAATAAATAAATAAGTAAATAAATAAAATAAAAGGTTTAAAAAAAAATAAAATAAACTTATACACAGCTGGGCACACGCTAGTAATCCCAGCATTCAGGAGGCTGAGGTAGGAGGATCACCATGAGTTCGAGGTCAGACTGCCATACATAGTGAGACTGCCTTGAAAAAAAATGAAAGTAACTCATTTAACAAAAAATAAACATATACATAAATTACATATCCAATCCACAATTTCCAAACTGTGCACCAATGTGACATGGGACACTGCAGGATATTTTAAATTTGGGAGAAACCATATTCAACATCCACATTACACTTACCACCTACTTTTTTTTTTAAGATGATGGGAATGGAATGAACTTAGGCCCTTGCACTTGTCAGGCAGGCACTGTACCGCTGAGCTATACCCTCGACCCTGTACCACTTACTAAACTGCTATTCCACTGTCAATCTTGTATTGATGAAGCTGTGTTTTCAGTGCTTCCTGTGATAAAATGTACCATAATGTGCAATTCTCTTTATAATAATAATAATAATAATAATTATTATTATTATTATGATGATGATGGCAGTACCGGGATCAAACTCAGGACCTTGCGCTTGCCAGGCAGGCACTTATTCCACTGAGATATATCCCCAGCACTCTTGAAAACTAAGGCAGGAGGATCACAAATATGAGTCCAGTCTAGGCAAGACCTTGTCTCAAAACAAAAAAGGGCTGAGGATGTGGCTAAGTATGGAAGGCCTGGGTTCAATCCCCAGTACTAACCCCTCCCCGAAAAGTAATGCATAAACGTGAGTGAATATGGCACAGGAAATAAAGGTAGTAGTGTTCAATTTAACTCCAGGATTTGAGATGTACTATGCCAACAGGCACAAACATCCCACTAGTAATTGTGGTTAAGAATGAAGTCATACTACTTTTCCTTTTAATTTCCATGCATTTTTAAACATATCTTAAGTCAGTACAACATAAATATTAAATTGCTTGAACCTAACCACTTAATAAATAGAATCGTTAGATAGTTCTTTTGGCCATGAAGGTACCATGACCCAGTTGTACAGAAAGTAAGTCTCGCATCTTGGGTATATACACAAGTTCCCTCTTATCCACAGGGGATGTTACAAGACATCCATCCAGTAGATGCCTGAAATTGCAGACAGCACCAAAACCTATATGGACATTTTTTTTCTCATATGCTCTGCAGCGCTGCCAGACACTAGGAATTAATCTGTCCCTCCCTCACGTTAACACCCTGGAGCCTCCTCTTATTCCTACCTGTATTTGGGAGCTGGGCCTAGCTGAATGCAAGACTGACTGATAGTCAATCTGATAACTCAGATGGCTACAAAGTGACTCAATATTTAACGGATTGGACTGGATGTGGAGAGATTTCACCACACTACTCAGAACATACAGGACTTAGAATTTATGAATTGTTTGTTTTGGAGGTTTTCTGTTTAGTACTTTCAAACATGGCTGACCACAGGTAACTGAAACCACAGAAAGTAAAAATCTTAGCCTACCGTGGTACGCCTGTAATTTCAGCACTTGGGAGGCTGTGGCAGGAGGATCCTTGCATGTTTGAGACCAACCTGGGCCACAAAGTGAGCTCAAGGCCAGCCTGAACTGCACAGCAAGACCTTATCTCAAAATGACACACACACACACACACACACACACACACACACACACAAAGTAAAAATCTTAGATAAATGGGAATGACTGTACTGTGGCTGGTTTATTTTACTTAGTATCACTTGTAAAATTCATCCATATTGTGTCATCAGTTTTCATTTATTTTCACTGTATAACATTCCAGTATAGCATCATACCACAATTTACTAATTTTCCTATTGATGGACATTTCGACAGTTTCCACGTTTTGGATATTATGAATAATGTGATAAAAACTTATAAGTATATATCTTAAAGTGGAATTTATGGGTTTCAAGATATACATATATAGAGAGACAGAGAGACAGAGAGAGGCAGAGGGAGGGGAGAGAGTGTATGCACCAAAAACATATATACATACCTCAGGAAAAGAAAAATAATACAGTATTTTTCAGGAGATGGTGTTACCCTCATGGGGGGACTCTAGAGGATGACACATGTTGCAAAAACAAAAACACTGCACTGCTGCCCTTTGAGAAGCTGAAAATGCATGTGCAGCAATCTCCATGACCAAAGTTACCCAAGTAGCAGTTCGCTGTACAAATAAATGTCTGGAAGTAAGGGCCACCACTTGGAGCACCTCTTGTAATTTTAGAGGCCAAAGATAACGTGAGTATGCCTTTTTTGGGGCAGGTTGTGTGTGTAGACAGTGAGAGAGATTTTTTCAATAATGCTAATTTTCCAAATTAGTGCTATCAGTTTATGCTTCCACTAACACTGTACAGTGCAAATTTCCACTGTCCCATTATGCTTGCTGACACTGTTTTCTTTTTCATGTAGACGTTCCAATGGCTGTACAGTGAAAAAGTATTTCCTCAAGACAAACTGTGGTTGAGTTACTTTCTAAGTCTCTAGACTCTACATATTTTTTTTGGATATCTACTCTGGTTCTTTAACTATGAAAAAAACAAAAATGAATTATTTTTCTTTGCTGTTAATCTGCAGTTCTTCAGATACAGGATGGGTCCTCTATCAGATACATTTACTCCAAACATCTCCCCCCACCCTGTAATTTGGACTTTTGCTCTTACTGATCTCTTCTGATGAACATTCACGACCCTGTTTAATCCTGGTGTATGCCACTACACCTGGATTAAAACAGTTTCCTAAAAAAGTATTTTCATTGTGTCAACAAAGATTAAACAGGATACAAAATCAGCCAATGTAAAGAAACCTTGACAAACTGGACTATTTTAAAATCATGGCAATCCTCCTACCTCAGCCTCCCAGGTGTTGGGATTACAGTGTGGCATGCACTGCCACACCTAGCTACAAACCTTGTCTTTTATCAGTCAAATAACATTTGCTGTTTTTTTAAAACTCTTCTATTTTAATGTACTTAAATCTATTAACTTCCTTTTTCCTCCAGGTTTTTGGTTTTATACTTAGAAAGCTTTCTGCATGCCAAGATAGCATTACAGTGCCGATAGCATTACAGTGTTGGCAAGATAAGTAACAGAGGTTTTCATCTCTTAAGTATTTTTATAATTTCTAAGCTTTGCGCAGTAGCAGTACATGTAGTCAATGAGATTTATCTGAGGCACAATAATTACTAATTGTATTTTTATATTGTAATTTATAAATTACATTTTTGTTTGGTTTGGGGGTCTCTGCACTGAGCTACATCCCCATCTTTCTTATTTTGAGACACAGTCTGATGAAATTGCCCAGGCCGGGGTCAAACTTGCAATCAGCCTGCCTCAGCTTCCTAAACCCTGGGACTACAGGTATGCAACACAGTATCTGGTTTAAAAATAATTTCTTTAAAGAAGAAATTTCATTTTCCACTGTAAGATACTGACCCAGTAATTTAATTTATTGTAATACTTTCAGGGTTTTAATAACCATATTTACATCTCTAATACATGTGGAATTCATTTTGGTATACAGTGGTTTGCTTCCCAAATTAGACCAATTAACTATACATCTGTTAAAATCTTGACTGATTTGAAATATAACACTGTTCCAAAAAAAAAAAGCCCACTGTCTCATAATTTTACCATATAGTGAATTCTTAAATATGCTTTGGTTTCTTTCTGGATTTGTATGCTTAATAAATATTTATTTTTGTTGTTCTTGTTTCAACAATACACTGTTTTAGTATGTAGTCTTCCAACAGAGTTGACTTGCCCTTTCTGGGGTCAGTTTTGGGGACTGAGGCCAAGGCCTTCACACTGACCTGGGTGCCCAGCCCTTTTTTATTTTGAGACATGGTCTCATTAAGTCAGAGTTACCTAGACTCGACTCCAACTTGCAAATCTCCTGCCTTAGTCTTAAACTTGACTACCTGCAAATGAACATCTCTCCTTAGCATTATGCTTTAAATTTTCCTTGGTTCATTTTTCTCAGGTAATTAATTCCTCTATATGAGCTTAATACTCAATGTTTCCTATACCAAGAAAAATTCTGAGATTCTAATTCAAATTGTGACACACTTGCAGCTTACACTGAGATGGCTGAACATGTTTACATCTTATACTTTCCCAAGCAGATACATGGTATGATTGGCTATTTATGTTCTTTTAAATCCCTTCCCCATTAAGTGTGAGTTCTCATCTTATTAAGCTCTCTATATGAGAATATTAAGTCTTTGGTTGTGAAATACCGTACGCTGCAATTTTTTTCCAATTTATTACCAACAAATCTTAAAAGATTTTCAGAGTATTAGTTGAGGCTATAGTTAGCTATACCACACACATTTATACAGAAAAAAGAAAAAGCTCTAATTTTAAATCAAGCATTTATTAGGAGTTTTAGCATGGGACATGCAATTAAAATAACAAAAATAAACCCCAAATCAAGCTAAAGACTGTTAGCCAAGCATAGTGGTGGGTGCCTGTATAGTGCCCACTACTCTGTGACCAGAACCCAGTGCAAGGCCAGTTTAAGAAACATAGTGAGATCCTGTCTTAAAACAAAAACAGGGGCTGGGGATATAGCTCAGTGGAATAAGCGCCTGCCTAGCAAGCGCAGGGTCCTGAGTTCGATCCCCAGTACCGCCAAAACAAAACAAAAAACAAAAACAAAGTAAGACTGTGAAAACAAATAAGAATATATTGCTGAAACACTTCCCCTAGCCAAAACGTAACTCTGTTCATACTTTGTATTTTGAACAGGGCACAAAGTAGACCATTTAGCAGTTAAAATAAAAAAGATCATATAAATTTTATTCTTTAAAGAACCTCTCAGTGTATTTGCTTTCACTATGTATACAGTTGAACAATTCTTTCAATTCACCTTACCTAAAATGGTTCAGGACCTTGGAGAAAAAAATATTCAGAACCAAAGCCATCATTCTGTAAGGCACTGATGACTAGGGAGCTACCTAGTTACTGCTGTCAATTCTGTGTGTATTTTTCACTCAGCTTCTCTTCCCATGCCTTCAGTGCCACTTCCAGCTGCATGTGTTCCTCCTATACAGGAACCACCATTCCCACACCTGCCTACCTAGAGATGACTCGTCTCCTAAACCCAGTCATTCTTTGCAAATCACCTATATTGACTGATAGCTTAGATTTCCTTCTCATCTCAGGGACAGTCTTCCTTCCCTACTTCCACCTTAAGACGACTATGTGCCTTAATTTATACATGGTAAAGGAGGAAAAGACAAAAAAGGGCAAAGACTCATTACTTAATTTTCTGCTCAGAGACTGTGCTGCATTACTTCCTTCTTGCTGAACTGGCACATTTAACCTCTCATTCTGTTTTGATTGCTCCCATTCTGCCAAATATACATTCTAATGGCTTCCATTCTGTGTTTATTGGACACATGGTCTCACTAGGTAATTCAGGATGGTTGTAAACTCACTACTTAACCCATGCTGGCCTCAAGGTTGTGGCAATCCTCCTGCTTCAGCCTCTAAAGTGCCAGGATTACAGGCATGTGCCACCATGCCCACCTGGTTTCCATTCTTTAAGGAAAAAAATAATTTCATACTTTCCTCTTTCTATTTAACCTATTCCTCTCATCCCTTTTTAGGAAGCAGTCAACAATCCCACTCTTTCACCTCCAATTCATTTCACAGCCTCCTTTCCCAATGCTTTCTGTATGACTGTGCCTCCAGCTGAAGCTACGAACCAAAACCAACAGTGACACTGAACTACATCCATCAAGAATGGGGAGATTTTTTAGTCCATAAATATACTTTTGTCTACAACTATGCCTAATGATAGAAGCTGGGACTGTAGAAAAGACCTGACGAGTTTCTCCTTGGCTCTGAAGTGAAGAAAACTAGAAACTGTAAACAGTGTGCCTCTAAAAACTTCAACAGTTGGGGGCCGGCGATATAGCTCAGTGGCCTAACCGCCTACCTGGCAAGAATAAGGTCCTGAGTTCGATTCCCAGTGCCAAAAAAAAAGTTCAGGGAAAAAAAAAGTTTGGGCAAGGAATGAGTATTTATACTGATGAGTGGATTTACAATGTTTACAAAGGGTTTTCTTTCTGTGGTAGTGAGTATTGAACCCACAGCCTTCCCACAGTCCTATGTCCCAAGTCTTTTTAATTTTCAGGCAGGGTCTTACTAAGTTGCCCACACTGGTTTTTATTTTATTTTATTTTATTTTTTCGGTACTGGGGATTGAACTCAGGACCCTGTACTTGCAAGGCAGGCACTTATTCCACTGAGCTATATCCCCAGCCCAAAATTAATTATTATTATTTTTTTTTTGCTGTACTGGGGATCGAACTCAGGACCCTGCGCTTGCTAGGCCGGCACTTATTCCACTGAGCTATATCCCCAGCCCCCCACACTGGTTTTTAAACTTCAGATCTTCTGCCTCAGACTCAGGAGTAGCTGGTATTACAGGAGGATATCATCATGCCCATCCAAAACACATCTTATTTTTATGTGCTGGTTTAGTGTTCACATTTTCCTCACTACAGCATTAAGAAAAGTGTCTTAGGATTGATTTTCACTCTATCTACTATAGGAGCTAATAAAAAATCAGTTGTATAACGTCTTTCATGAAAATAACCTACATATACATACCCAGCTGGGTGTGGTGGAACACATCTACAATCCTAGCACTCAGAAAGCTGAGGCTGGAGGCTCACAGTGAGTTTGAGGCCAGCCTGGGCTACACAGGTGATTGCATCAATCAATCAGTCACCAAAAAAAAAAAAAAAAAAATTACTACCTCAAGATATGAAATCCTTCTAAGCAAAAAACCTAAGGTACTCAGAAACTAAATACTAGGTTTGAAGCCTTTACTACATTACTTCATGTTATCACCTACAGAACAGGGCTATACTCCAGTTTAACTGAGGCTTACACAAAACAACACAAGTTTCCAAGGCACATATCAAATACCTTTTCTTTATCTTAGCACAGTGTCGAGTACACGATAAGTATAGAATTATTAAGGAGTAAAAATGTACCAAAATGAAGAAATATTAAAATTTTGTGAACTATGAGACAGAAAATGTGACAAAAGCACCATCTGTTCATACTCACTAATAATAATCTTCAAAGGGAAAGCTTCAAAGAGAAGTGCAAGTTACTAGAAGATATCCAAATATTTTGAAGGAATTCAAACAGCGAAAGCAGTTTGACAGGTTAAGTTCGCAGTGATTTCTTCTAAAAAGCGTATCAGATCACATACGGTAATGGGCAAGAGATCGCACACCTCAACTGCAGAGCGGGACCCTGTTCCGAAAAGACCAAACCAAACCAAACCAAACCAAACCAAACCAAACCAAACAAACAAACCAAAAAAACCCCACAGATAAATAAGAAAAAGCCAAATCTAATTTGTCTTAAATACACTGTTTCCTTACCTACACAAAAGTAACTATGTATCAACGGGATTTGAAACAGAGACGTTTTTCTCCAAATCGAAGAATCGCAACAATAGTATGTAGCCAAAATTAATCTTCTCGAAATGTGTGAAGGGAAAATATTGTAACTGTTAGAATTGGTGCAGAGCAGCTGGATTTAATAGAATGCAGTACACGCCGACTGCTAATTCTGAAGATATAGGGGGTGGAGAAAGCAGGCACTCTTCCCGATAAAACAACTGCCATAAAAATCACATATATATTAAAATACACACATCTGTTCAGTATCAGTTTACACTGGTCCAGGCAACTTGTAAATCAAGAGGAAATAGTTAAGATCTAAAAGATAATAAATCTTACGCGGGGTCATAATTTGCAAGGGTGGCTACTGGAGAGTAGTTCTCCACTTGGATTCGAGGCAAGGAGGGCTGCATAACAAATCCAGTACTCACATCCACACGTGGGGGGGGGTCAGAAAAACGGAGGCAGCTCAGCGCGTAAGTTCTACTCCGTCTCAAGAACACTGCAAAAATTGTCCCTAAGGTCACTTACCCTTGAAACTCCACGGAGAGCGACTTGAAGCCTTTCTGTTCCGATTTCTGAGGGGGAGCGATTTAGGAATGCTGCAAGATTGCAACTTTCAAATACATGGACATGATTTAAACGTCTTAGGTATTTTTTTCTTTCAGGAACACATCACCCCTTCCTTTTCAAAGAGTGGGTCAATAATCTCGTACTAATAAAATCCTCAATTCAACACCAAGTGTAAACCAAGCAACCAGGAAAAAAAAAATCACAAAGCTTTACAGATTTGCTAAGAAAGTATACAGATCATTTGCAATAATCCCTAAATTCCGATCGGGGACAGAAATAAGCAACGAAGGAAACAAAGCTGATACATTAAGACAAAACAAAAAACCAGTAACAACCAAAAAACAGGATAAAGAAGGCAACGAGATGAGAAAGTCGGAGCGGGTGAGGGGAGAACAGCGAAAAGTCCAGCTGATGCTGACACTGAATTGGGACGAGAAGGAATAAAATATCCCAGAGATACAGAAGGGACGGATCGGGCGGGACAGAGGAAGTTCACGCGAAAGGCCCCGCCGAGGGGGCCACTGCAGGAATGAACCCCCAAAAGAGCAAGACAAATCGCGAAGGATATCAGGGCACGGAGAACGTGGCAACGTGGTGGTGCGGTACTGGTAACGCGGAGCCCGCGCCACACACCCCGCAGGCGACCCTGCTACGCGAGGGCGGAGGGGTTAAACGCGGGGCTCGCAGACGTGGAAGGGGGTGCGGCCCCAGGGGCCGCGGCGGGAGAGCGGCGAGCAGGCCACGGCTCGTACCTTGTAGTAAACATCGAACTGGATGTTCTCGGGCAAGGAGCGGATGTCGCGGCGGGAGCGGATGTAGTTGTCCACGACAGCGGAGATGGCGGTGTTGTAGAGCGTCTCCGGGATCCACTCTAGCTCCACGGCCGCCATCTTCCTTCCCTCCTCCTCCGCCTCCGCCTCCGCCGCCACCCGAAGGCCCCCGCCTCCCTCCGTAGCGAACTCCTCTGCGGCCCCGGAGGATTCGGAGGGGCGGCGGCAGCCACGCGGGTCCACGGCAGAAGGCACGGCCGCCCTGGCTTTTCGGGGACGAGGTGGGGGACAGCGGACGCAGGCCCGAGTCAAGAGGGGGACAGTGAGTAGCGGGAAGCCGAGCCGAAGCCTCACATTCCGGGTTTGAGAGGAACCCAGGTTCCGTCCCAGCCCGGAGCTCTGCAGGGGCGGGGCTGCGTGTGTGGCGTCATGACGTCAGCGCACGCCGACGCGTTGGAGGGAAGGAATGCGGCAGGCGGAAAATTTGGGAAGAAAGCAACATTCCTCTCCCTTGGGTCGTAGTTTTTCTGTAAGGAGCCCCGGGGCTTGGGTGAAGTTATCACAGGGTTTTGGCCTTCCTTTCTGAGTCACTCGAGTCCTTCTGTGTGGGTCCTGTGTTGAGATTTCGTAAGGACTCTTGAGCTTCAGGTAGAACTTTGGATCCTTTCCCCGACAAAAGTGCAGTTATCCACATGCCGGAAAGTGCAGGCAGGGAAGTAGTGTAAGTCTGGGGATCCTTCGTGGAATCGGACCACCAAACCAAGTTGAGAACCTGCAATCCAGGAACTAGGGGTCGCCAGGGAAGGGAAACTTTTCCCTTGCATTGTTGCAACTTTTTACCCTGATCTTTTTTTTTTTTTAAAGGCAAATAAAATTTACCAAATACAGAAGAAAAAAAATTGCTGTAAGAAGAAATTTGGTGGGGAAGTAGCCAGATTACAAACACGGTACGGGTAACATTAAAAATGGCTAAATGGCAACTGTACTGCGACGAACGGTAGAGTCGAAGGTTTCGGGTTTTCTCCCAGGGTTGCAATGCGAACTTCAAGGGATTGTGGAAGAGCTGGGGAATAGTACTTCAGCCCTTTCCTTCATCAGTCTCAACATCTGGTACTTACGTAACTTAATGTTCTAGGTGTGTTTTCCAGTATTTGGTGCAACATTCTTTTTTTTGTCTTGTCTTTTTGAGACAGTTTCGTTATGCAGTTCAGGCTGCTCTTGAACTCACTTTGTAGCCCAGGCTGGCAAACTGGCAGTGACCCTGGGGTTACAGACCTACGCCCCCACGCCCTGCCTCAACATTCTTCTGTTCTAGGAATTTAACAAGGAAATTGCAGCCATGACTGTCCGTGACATGTCAATCTCATAGTCACTCTATTACAATGCAACTCTCAAAGACAGCAACAATAATATACTGATACTTAGCGCTATCACTTCTCGGCCTTTTGGCTAAAATCAAGTGTTGATATTTAGCGCTAAAGGAATTGGAAATTCTTTCAGTTTTCCTTTTGCCCTCGTATTTCATTGTTAACTGGTTGAACAACTTTTTTTTTTTTAAAAGAAGAAATACACTTTGTCTTAATCAGTTCTTACTGTGTAATCCAAAAACCTAGACAAGCCAGGCATGGTGGTGTACCCCTGCATCCTGGGAAGAGCCCAAGCGTCCTGGGAAGGCACTTGGGAGGCTGAGGCAGGAGGATCGTCTGGAGCTCGAGACCAGCCTGATCTACAAAGTGAGCTCAAGACCAGCCTGAACTGCGTAGTGAGACCCTGCCTCACAAAGACAAAAAAAGAAAAAGAAAAAGAAAAAAAACCTAGAAAAATCGTGGTTGGCCTAGAGATGGGGCTGCTGGATACAGCAAGAAAAAATATGAATGACTAATTACTTCTTAATATCAGATAAACAACAATTTACTTACTTATTTGTGCAATACTGGGGATCAAACCCAAGGGTGTTCTATTACTGAGTACATCCCAGGACCTTTTTATTTTTTACTTTGAGACAAGGTATTACTAAATTGTCCTTTGTGACAGAATTACAGTCATTCCCCACCTGAGCACAGTGGTAGGACACCCCTGGGTATGATCTCCAGTACCATAAAAAACAAAACGTTGTGCGTGGTTTACCTCAAATTCAGATTTTTTTATTTTATTTTTGGAGATGGTCACACTCTGTAGTTCGGGTTGCCCTTGAACTCACCTCTTATGCCCAGGCTGGCCCTGAACTTGCTGTGGTCCTGTGTCAGTCTCACAAGTGCTGGGTTATAGACAGGTGCCGCTGTGCCTGATGAAATTATAGGATATTTAATCAGGCACATATATTTTTTCCAGCAACCGTACTTACATGCTTCACAACCATCCGTGAATCCCCTGAATGTACAGATATTTTCAGACACTTTTGCAGAATCAGGGTCTTGATTCCAGTGCTGTAAACAGGTGAAATTGTATCAGGCCCGCATATTTATTGATACATGATCTTAGGTGACAGTCACACAGTTAGGCATGTAAAGATAGGGCTGAGGATGTAGCTCAGTGGTAAGAGTGTTTGCCTAACATGTTCAAGGCCCTAGGTTCACTCTTCAGCACCATAAACAAATATTTAAAAATAGGTCTAGACATAGGAGACCAGATGAAAGAAAGGGCATGTTGCTCCCTGCTTTACTACTTTGAGGCTGAATGTATGAGGTGGGCTCAGAGGCCTTAAGCCAATAGGAGACAGACTGACTGCCCAGCAGGATAAGGTCTCGGAGAAACAGTTTATGCTGGGGGTGAGTCAGGACCACTGGGCTAGCATCTCTACAGAAAGTCAAGGGTGAAAGGGGAGCATTGGCCCCTGAATTAGAGTCTAGTGCGCACTTATTCCCTGAAGAACTGGCTGAGCCTGCTGTGAGGGTGAGCATGCCTATAATCCTAGCAGCTCAGGAGGCTGGGGCAGGAGGATCTCAAACCTGAGCCAGTAGGGCGATTTAGCCAGACTGCCTCAAAACAAAAGGAATGTGCATATAGCTTTGTGGTAAAGCTCCTCTGAATTCAGTCCACAGTATCACCAGAAGAAAAACAAACAAAAAACCTAACTGGCTACAGAAAACATTAGGAACTAGACCGTTTTTACTGTAGACTGCCCCCAAATGAAGGAAAAAAAAAAGTCCTCTTTTGCATTCTGAGAAATTAATTAGGCCTGTGAAAGTGGGGTTTAACCCCAGTGATTGTACTCTGCTGGTGGTTATATTTTGGACTATGGTATAGAATCTCAGTTTCAAGTGGTAAGGGTCAAATCAAAAAGAGGCTTGTGTGAGATGCTAATGGCGTTGGGCTCTATCTTGGAGATAGAAGAGAAGTGAAAGGACCAGACCTGTCGGAAACGGACAAGCCAGGCATGGTGCTCTGCTGCCAGTTACTCAGAGGTTGAAGCCAGAGGGTCACTTGAGTCCAAGAGTTTAAAACCAGCTAAACAATTTAACAAGACCCTGCCCTCAAAAAAAAAAAAAAAAAAAAAAAAGTCCGGCATCTTAGTGCATCTCTCTGATCCCTAGAGTCTGAGGCAGGAGGATCACAAGTCCCAGCTCAGCCTGGGAAAGAAGAGGGCTGCTGGGCATGTAGAGTGTAGCTCTGTGGGAAGGCCCTGAATTCGATCTCTGGTAGGAAGAAGATAGCAATAATCTATGACCAATAGAGCCAGAAGCTCTAGAATTATGTGTTCCCCGCTCCAGAAGCAATACAGGAAGGCCTGCTGAGCTGTCGTGGCTGCCTACACATTTTGGTGGACAAGGATTCTCTGTGTCACAAAGTTACTCCTGCAGTTCACCGAGTCCCCTATAAGCCTTAACTTTTGATAGCCTCAAATTTGGCAGTAGGTCTTGTAGGATACAGAGATATCTGAGACACAGTGGAATAAGCGCCTGCCTAGCAAGCACAAGGTCCTGAGTTCAATCCCCAGTACCGCCAAAACAAAAAAACAAAACAAACAAACAGAGATATCTGAGACAGAGAGCTGGTCCGAAAAGATTCCTGCAAATCCTGAGAGGCTATGGTACCCATTGCGATAGCTTTTCAAGTACATTTTCTTTGAGGCTTACATCACTGAGCAGTGGGTCTAAATACTTCCCCTTGAATCGGGGTGAATTGTGACTGTACTGACCAGCGGAGTACAGCGTTAGTGACACTGCTGAGCCCAGATCAGAAAAGGCCATGCAGAGTCTACCTGACTCTCTGGAAGACTCACCCTTAGATCTGTAAGGTTCCAGGTGAAAAATAAACCGTCCTGAGGTCACCGTACACTGAGAAATCCTAAGCCCTGTGGAAGGCTACGTGTAAACACTCTAATCCACAGTTCTGGAGTCACCCAGCCCAGATACCAGATGTTTTGTGTAAAGAACCTGTAGGAAATTCCAACCTTTGAGCTACCATAAGTCTTCCCAGATAAGAGCCCAGCGTCCTGGAGCCGAGACAAGCATTCCCGATAAGTTCTATCTGAATTCCTGAGCCATAGGCCCACCAAGAGATGGTCTGTTATGCCTCCGTGGATAACTGCGATACTGCTACCAATCCCCTAAATTTCCTGGGAACCCAGCACCTTAGATTCCATAATGAAACGCTTCCTCTCAGGGCACTCACAGGAGTTGATTCATCAAAATGATACAACTCATGGTCTGTGCTGGACTTTTCCTAACTTCCTGACAATGGCTCTGCTACACTGTTTATAAGAATGAACCCAGCAGGGAGTGGTGCTGCTCAGCTGGAATTCCAGCCCTGTGGAACAATTTTGAGCCCAGGCTGGGCACTTAAGCACTTTAGCAGGACCCTGTCTCAAAATTTTTAAAAATAGGGTGGGGGTGGGAGAATTACCTCATTGTAATGCTCTGGATTCAATACACACACACACACACACACCCAGTAACAACAAAAACTTGATTTTTGTCCTAAATGTGAAGTCTGTTTCAGAGCCCTTCAAGCCTACATTCACATATTATATTCAACTCCTATCAACTACAGACTAGTAGCCGCATAAATAATACAAGTGTTCATAAATAGGGCCATCAAGGCACACCTACCACCCTGAATATCACATACGCAAAATGACTGCATAATTTGATAATGACCCATGGAACTTGCAGCCACCAAAAGTCAAAGCAAGTCTTTGTCAACAAGGCCTGGTCACCTGGTGAAACAATGCAAATAAATCTGGCCCTGCCGGGGTGCGGTGACACATACCTGTAATCCCAGCACTCGGGAGGCTGAGGCAGGAGGGTCATTGTAAATTCAAGACCAGCCTGGGCTACAAAGTGAGCTCAAGTTCAGCCTGAACTGCACAGCGAGACCCTGTTTCAAAAAGACAAAAAAAAAAAAGAAAAGCAAATCTGACCTAATTCTCATCTCTGATCACCTACATCTGCAGAAATCTCAAAAGCAAAAAAAGTGCCTAGTAAGTGTCCTTCGTTTTCACCCTGTTTATTAGACGTAACAGCCTGTTAATAAGACTGCCGCCTTGCTAGCTTCTTTCTGCTGTCACTGACCACTATTATCTTAATTAACATTAACATTCATTCTCCACTTGCCCGTAAGAAGCAGTGGAAAATGGTAGCCTATCTTTGGCCCGTTGGAGGAAGCCCACCTGGAACTTTTCCTGTCCATTTACAACATCCTACTTACCTGAGAATCTGAAGTAAATTAATATAAAAGTACAGTGTTTTTTGATTTGCCATGTCCCTGCTGATCCAGTGTACGGAATAAAGGACTAAGGGTCATTTTTTTTGAAAGATAAACATGTAACCAATAATAACAATTCAGTGCGAGAAACATTGTGATAAGGTTTGCACAGCATATTTCGTGGTTGATTACCAAGGAAAAGATAATGACTTGGTTTGCAGTTCCAATATAGGTCAGTTCTCAGAAGATTTGTAATTGCAATGAAGTTCACAGGAAAGTAACACTGGAACACATTTACTTGAAAAATTACAAGTGGGTTCATTTTCACCTTTTCCTCACAATTGGTGAAACTTGAGGGAAATTTTCTACTTACCAGAATTTATATAATGTAGAAAATTATAAATCAAATTTGTAGTGCTTTGTGAAAATGAAAAGTTACAACTTTTCGGAAACAATAAAAAAAGTGTAACAGAACCCCCACTCCCCAGCCAGTATAGTCCGGTTTGTTAGTTGCCCAGGTAACAGTTCCTGTTCCAGATCCGGCTGCTTTTGTCTCTTAGAAATGGCTGGTCACTGTGATCCTAACGAGGTAACTCTAAGCAGCATAATGCAACCATTTAATAATAATAACTATTGTGCCATCTAAATGGGGTATCGCTGCCCTTAGTGGTACATTATCCTTCTCCTCCAACCTCTCCGCTAAACATTTTAGTAACAATAGTCAAATGACACAGGTTTTTAATTTAAAAGATAGCTGAGCCTGGTGACACAGGCCTGTAATCCCTCTAGTGTAGGAGGCTGAGGCAGGAGGATCATAACTTAGTGAGACCCTGTCTCAAAATAAACAATTAAAATGTAACTAAAATCTCAAAAACACTTTTAGGGAAAAACATTTAAAAATTTTTTTGTTTATTATTTGTTCTTGTTTTTGTTTTTTTTGATATTAGGAACCAAACTTATGACCTTGCACTTGCCAGGCAGGCGCTGTGCCCCTGAGCTATTTTTCCCAGCCCCTTTTTTGTATTTTTGAGACAGGGTCTTAATATGTAGTCCAGGCTGACCTTGAACCCACTATATAGCCCACATTGGCCTAAAACTCGCAGCGATCCTTCCGCCTCAGCCTTTGAGTTGTTGCGATTACAGGCACGCACCACCACACTGGCCTATATTTTATAGAAAAATTATGGTATGTATGACATTTTACTTGTTTTTTCTTGCAGTGCTGGGGCTCAAACCCAAGGCCTCATACATGCTAGGCAAATGCTTTATCACTGAACTACTGAACCACACTTTTAGCCCTGGTTTCTGTTCTTTTTTCTTTTGGTCTTTTTGAGACAGGGTCTCCCTATGCAGTTCAGGCTGGCCTTGAGCTCACTTTGTAGCCTAGGCTGGGCTTGAATTCCCAGCAGTCTTCCTCCTCAGCCTCCCAAGTGCTGGGATTACAGGTGTGTACCACCACACCCGATTCAGTCCCTGTTTAAAACATTTTTAAATGAATAATTCATTGCCATTGAGTACACAATGTTGTGCAACCATCAACATTATCCGTTTCCAGAAAATGTTCACCCTCCAAATAAAAAAATTCCAGTCAGTCATGGCGATGCATGCCTGTAATCTCCAGTACTCGGGAGGCTGAGGCAGGAGGATCATTGTGAATTCGAGATCAGCCTGGGCCACAAAGTGAGCTCAAGGCCAGTTTGAACTGCATAGCAAGACCCTGTCTCAAAAAGACCAAAAAATTAAAAAATTAATAAATAAATAAACTTTAAAAATTGTGTGCCTACTAAACAGTAACTCCCCTCTAGGGTTGGCAGCATGTATAATCCACTTGGGAGGCCGAGGCAGGAGGATTGCCATGAATTCAGACAGCCCGGGCTACATAGTGAGGTCAAGGCAGCCTGAACTACATAGTGAGAACTATCAGAAAACAAAATAAACAGTAACTCATTCTCTTGTCTGCTCCCAGGCCCTAGCAACTGTCCTGGACTATACCTGATCTAGGCAACTACTAGTATGGGACAAATACAACATTTGTCTTTTAAGGTCTGGCTTAATTTTATTTCAAGATTCATCCATGTTGTAGCATGTATCAGACTTGAATTCCTTTTTAAGACTTAATAATATTCCGTTGTATGTAAATCCCACATTTTGCTTATCCCTTCCTCTACTGATGAACATTTGGGTTGTTCCTACTTTTTGGCAAATGTGAGTAACATCGTTATGAACATAAGTACAATATCTCTTTGCCTCCGTGTGCTCAACTCTTTTGGGAACACACTCAGAAGCAGGATTGCTGTACCATATGGTAATTCTATGTTTAACTTTTTGAGGAACTGCCAAATTTTTTTCCATAGCATCCGCCCCATTTTACACTCTCACAAGTAGTACACTAAAGTTCCAGTATCTCCACATCCTGGCCAATGGGTGTTATTTTCCACTTTTAAAAATATAAGGGGAGCCTAGTGTGGTGGCGCACGCCTGTAATCCCAGCACTGGGGAGGCTGAGGCAAGAGGATCACTGTGAGTTTGAGGCCAGCCTGGGCTACAACGTGAGTCCAAGGTTATCACCAGGCATGGCAGTACACACCTGTAATTCCAGCACCTGGGAGGCACACTGTGAGTTCAAGGCCAGCCTGAGCTACATAAGTGGGTTCAAAGCCAGCCCGAACTGCATAGTGAGACCTTGTCTCAAAATGACAGAAAAAAAAAGTTAGCCTGAACTACATAGTGAAATCTTTTCTCAAAAAAGACAAATAGGTCTGGGGATATAGGTCAGTGGCACAAATGCCTGCCTGACAAGAGCAAGGTCCTGAGTTTGATTCCCGGTACCAAAAAAAAGACAAATAAAATAAAATTTTAAAATATATATATATGAAAAAAGAATCAAAATACTTCTTTTATTTTTTGTTTTTTTGAGCCAAGGTCTCGCTATGCAGTTCAGGCTGGCCTTGAGCTCATTTTGTAGCCCAGGCTGGTCTTGAATTTCCAGCAGTCCTCCTGCCTCAACTTCTCAAGTGCTGGGGTTACAGGCATGCGCCACCATACCTGGCCTCAAGATATATTATGTACGGGTACAAATTCCCTATGTTGGAATTTCTATATATTTATATATATAATCTCCCCATATTAAAATAAAACTGTAATAGCCATCCTAATAGGAATGAAGCGGGATGAAAATATTTTTCTATTTCCCAAAACTTCACAGTAGAGCGACGGGCTGGTCCAATAAGAAAAGTACACTGAATATAAAAAATTAAACAGAAAGTCTCATATGTTGGGAAAATATTTAGGCAAACATTTTAATGCCTTTTTTTTAAAGTGCCTTAAAATGTGGCAATTCCCACCTGACTGATAGATGTTTCCTCCCACGGGAAAGTAAACATTCACAGAACATTCCCACAGCTTGCTTATGGGGTGGGAAGCCCGTTCTGAAGTGTGAACTGATGTTAACGTGCGGCCCTCTCCCCGCAGCCTTGGAGGCCGGATCCGCGTGGGTCTGTGCTCGTTTCTTTTAAGTGAGAGAAAAAGAGAAGGAAGGAGCCTTTTCTTTGTTTTGCATTTTGCAAGTCTGGGAAAGCGCTGCTGTGCAAAGACCACAGAGTAGGTTTGGGGCCGACTTGATGCCTAGAGCGTCCGTGCTCTGCGGATCAGCCAATTTCCCTGGGAAGGGAAGCAAGGAAAAGTAGGGGTGCCCAGAATAGGAAGCAGGACTCTGATGGAGGAGGAGGCGCCCTGCACCCGGGCCCTCAACACTACCACCTCCATAGATACCAGAGTAAGGATGGAGGGGAGAAGTATTTAAGGATGCTGAGTACGTAGGTTCTGCTTTCATAGCGAGAGTCCAGAAAGCCACAGGAGGCTGCCATGGGAACAGCGGTCTGACGATGCCGGGCAGAGGATCCTTAGGCATCGCAGGACCCCAGTATGACACGGGTGGGCCTCGGAGGCCCCCGGTGTGGTGTGGCAGTAGTAGAAGGGCTGTCTGCCCTACTGGGGGTACCCAGCTCCTCTGAACTGCTTTGAGCGACCGTGCTGACTAACCTGGATTGTCAGCTGGACCACATTAAGAGGCTCTTGCAGCAGCGATGGGCTGTGAAGGCACCATCTGCAGAGCGGGTTCCCCCAGGATGAGTTCAGAGCTGAACGGGCCCCAGGAGCCTGAGCGTGGGGCCTTTGCAGCCCCGTCTGGCCCTGGCCCTCTCTTCTGTGGCTCTTTCCCTGTGGTCCTTCCCAGAAGCCAGGAAGGGAGCCGCTTTCTTGTATCACAATGCTCCTGCCATGGAGCCGACCAACCAAGGTCTGCAACTGTGAACCAAACAAGCCTCTCCTCCCTCGTGTTGTGGGTGTCAGGAACTCAGTCCTGGCCGAGGAAAGGTGACTAATACAGCAAGGCAAGAGAGGCTCAGAGTAACAGGATGTGTCCAAGCAGGTTGTTTCTGTTTTCATATCTAGGTCTTTGGCCGTTTTGGTTTTATTTTAGTACAATGTGAGAGATAAGGGTCAAGATTCAATCTCGTGCATGTGGATAACCAGCTTTCCCAGCACCATTTGTTAAACTTTTTTTTTTTCTTCAGCATGTTGTTGGCCCCCTTGTCGAGACCAGATGGGTGAATGTACCCGCATCCTCTGCTGCCTCTGCAGGCTCTTTTCCTTTTTTTTTTTTTTTTTGGCATTGAAAATGGAACTCAGAACCTTGCGCTTGCCAGGCAGGCGCTTGTGCTGCTGAGCTATATCTCCGACCCTTGCATCTATTCCAGGGAGCTACCTGTGTTTTTTTGCACCAGTACCACATTATTTTTATTACTGTAGCTTTGTAACATAATTTGAAATCTGGAATTATAATGCCTCTTGCTTTGCTCTTGTCCAGGATTGCTTGTGCGATTCTGGGTCTCTTCTGGTTCTGAATACATCTTAGGATTTTTTTTTTCTAGTTCTGTGAAGAATGCTGGCTGGGTGTGGTGGCGCACACCTGTAATCCCAGCATTCAGGAGGCTGAGGCAGGAGGATCTTTGTGAATTTGAGACCAACCTGGGTCACAAAGTGAGGTCAAGGCCAGCCTAAACTGCATAATGAGACCCTGTCTCAAAAACCACAAAACAAACAAAAATAATGCTGTTGATATTTTGCTTGTGATTACATTAAATCTACATATCTGTTTTGGTAGTAAATGGCCATTTTGAACTCAATTCTTTTTTTTTGGCGGTACTGGGGATCGAACTCAGGACCCTGCGCTTGCTAAGCAGGCGCTTATTCCACTGAGCTATATCCCCACCCCTAAATGGCCAGTTTGACAATATTGCTTCCGCCTAGCTAGGAACAGGGGATATATTTCCATTTTCTGATGTCTTCTTTCATCTCCATTTTCAGAGTCCTGTAATTTTTGTGGTAGAACTCTTCTGCTTCCTTGGTTAGGCTGATTTCAAAGTATTTCATTTTTTTTGAAGTTATATTGAATGGGATTGTTTTCCTAATTTTTTTCTCAGTGGTTTTATTGTTGGTTTGTGGGAATACTGTTGATTTTTATGTGTTGGTTTTGTATCCTGCTATTTTGCTGAATTTATTTATTAGTTCTAAGAGTCTTTCGTACAGTTTTTTAGGTCTCCTATGTAAAGGATAATGTTATCTGTGAATAAGAATACTTTGACTTCTTCCTTTCCTATACATATCCCTTTTTTTTTTCTCTTACCTGATTTCTCTGGATGAAGTTTCAAGTACTGTATTGAATAGGAGTGGTGAAAGTAGACACACTGGTGTTTTTTCTGTAAACCAGTATTTTTTATGGTTATCAAGAAATAATATCTAGGGTGCTGAGGTAGGAGAAATGTAAGGGTCTTGTTTGTTTGTTATTGTTGTTGTTTGTTTTTTGGTCTTTCTGAGACAGGGTCTGGCCATGCAGTTGAGGCTGGCCTTGCGCTCACTTTGTAGTCCAGGCTGGTCTCAAACTTGCAACAACCCTCCTGCCTCAGCCTCCCGAGTGCTGGGATTACAGTACTGTTGTTTGTTTTTTGACACCACATCTCAATATGTAGTTTAGGCTGGCCTTGAACTCAATATGTAACCCAGGCTGACCTCAGCTTCCTCAATGCTAGGATTACAGGCATGTGCCATGCCCAGTTGGGGACTTTAATCTTAAGGCCAGCATGAAAAATTTAACAAGACTGTCTCAAATTAAAAAATAAGGGCTGGAGGTACAGCTCAGTGGGCTAAGTGCTTGCCGCTGAGCACTAGGGCCCTGAGTTCGATCCCCGGTCCCGGAAAAAAAAAAAAAAAAAAAAAGGGGCTGAGGGCGTAGCTCCATGGTAAGGGTCCCCTGGGTTCATTCTCCAGAATTTGGTTTGTTTTGTACCAGGAATCAAACGCAGGACCCTGTGCTGCTAGGGAGGCACTTGTGCCACTGAGCTATATCCCCAGCAATCTCCAAAATTTGGGAAAATAATCTATAACTTTGTTCCAGAGGATATTTTCAGCAAGATTTTCTTTTCTTTTTTTCCCTTGCTTCATACATCTCTTCCATTTGTGTTGTGATTTAGTTCAAGATTGTGAACATTTGTTACTATGTCTCCTCTATTTTAAGACTCTTTTCTGAAAATCTGCATAAACTTAAAAATCACTATGAACAGCTTTTTTTTTTTTTTGTCTTTTTGAGTCTCGCTATGTAGTTCAGGCTGGCCTTGAGCTCACTTTATAGCCCAGGCTGGTCTCAAACTCCCAACAATCCTGTTGCCTCAGCTTCCCAAGAGCTGGGATTACAGCCCTGGGCCACCATGACAGGCCTGCAAGCTATTTGTACAATTGTAACTGTTGCCTATTTCTTTGGCCTCCACTGTTTCTTTCTTTCTTTTTTTCTTTTTTTTGGTATTGGGAATCAAAGTCAGGGCCTTTTGCTTACCATGCAGGCGCTGTGCCTTTGAAATATATCCCTGGCTGTCATATATAATTAAAAAAATTTTTTTTTGTTTTGTTTTTTTGAGACAGGTTCTTGCTATGCAGTTCAGGCTGATCTTTTTTTTTTTTTTTTTGCGGTACTGGGGATCGAACTCAGGACCCTGCGCTTGCTAGGCAAGCGCTTATTCCACTGAGCTATATCCCCAGCCCCATCAGGCTGATCTTGAGCTCACTTTGTATCCCAGGCTGGTCTCGAACTCACAACAATCCTCCTGCCTCAGCCTCCTGAGTGCTGGGATTATAGGGATGCACCACCATGCCTGGATGTTGAGCTTTTTATTATAATTCATTTTTCATTTTGCTACAGAACTTCCCCACGAAGAAAAGAAAAGTCTCTGTTGATAGATAGTTTGCATTCCCTCAAAACTGAGGGGTGGAGGTGCAGCTCAGTGGTAGTGTGTGTGTGCCTAGCATGCCTAGGTTCAATCCCTTGCACTAAAAAAATACAAAAACAGAAAGTCTTGTGTGAGTCACTGAGTTGTTTGATTTCCCCTAAGCTAGGCCTCCCACCCCAAGGCTGCAGCATTCTTCTGGCCAGCTTTGCCCCAGAGTATGGCAGATGGGTGTGGGGCAAACCAGCGAGCTAAGATCCCATCAAAACAGGAAAGCAGGGGCTAAAGGGCTACGCTAGGGGCTTAAAGGCTTGCAGTGCTGTGATCTGACTCTTGTGCCTCGCCTCTTGTTAATTACTTACTTATGCAGCACTGGGGATTGAATCCAAGGAGCACTGAGCTACCTCCTAAAGCCCTTCTCTTTTTGAGACAGTCTTGCTATGTAGCTCAGGCTGGGCTTCAACTTCGTATCCTCCTGCCTCAGCCTCCTAAATCACTGGGATTACGTTTCTGCACAACAGCCAGCTTATTACTACTTTTCAATTCTCCATTTCTCTCCATGTTTGTTGTGGTTGCCTAACATTAATTAGAGCTCAGCCAGCAGATCTCACTGGCTGCTTTGGTAAATCACCCTTCCGGAGATCCAGGTATAACACTGTAGAATCAAGATCCTTCTCCCTCGCAACAGAAACACTGCCCCGCTGTCATTTTGCACCTCCTGTTGGATGTGAGAAAACAGGGAAAGTTCTGGGTTTCTTTTGATCTTTGGAATATGGAAAAGCTGCCAGGATTCGTATGGTATCATCTTTAATTCCACTCCTCCTCACACCCAACATTCCACCCACCAGTAGATCTCATTGGATTTACCGTCAAAATATTCACAGATATAGGTGCGTCATGTATGTGTACATGTGCGTACCGCACACACTTCCTGCCACCTCTGTCATGAATACCTTGGCTCAGGCCCCCATCGCCTCTCATCAGGATCATTGGAGCTGCCTCTTAAAATGGTCCCACCGCATTCACCCTTGTCTTTCATGTGCTCAGCGTGCTGTGACGGCTTCCTCTTTCACTGGAAGTAAACCCAGAAGCCCTTCAAGGGACTGAACGGACTCCATGCAATCTGCAACGCCCACCTCGCCTGCCCCTCTGAGCTGACTCCCTGCTACTGTCCCCGTCTGTGCTCCAGCCACTGTGGTCCCCTTGCTCTTCTGTACACTCTGCCTTGCGCCCTCTCCTCCCAGATGCGTTAACTGTTCACTTTGTCACCTTGTGGATATCAAGTCTTGCTCAAACGATACATTTTCAGTGAGGCCTTTCCTGCCCACCCTAAATAACATTGTACTCAGCCCTCCAAACCATTGTTCCTTTCTGTGTTTGCTTTTATTTTTTGGAACAGGGTCTCATTGTGTAGTTCAGGTTGGCCTTGAGCTCACTATGTGGCCAGGTTGGCCTTGAACTCACAGGAATCCCCCTGCCTCAGCCTTCTGAGTGCTGGGATTATAAGCGTGCACCACCATGCCCGGCCTTTCCAATCCATTATTCCTAATTCTCTCTTTTCTCTGCTTTATTTTTTTCCAATAGCACATACCGCCTTCTGACATATCACATTGACTAGCGATTATTGTTTCTATTTTTGCTGTGTCTCCTCCCTCTGGACTGTAAGTGCTAGGATAGTAGGGATTTTTATGTTTTGTGCACTGCTCTGTCTGCAGTGTCCAGACCTGTGCTAAGTATCAGCACATAGCAGGTGCTCAGTAAACCCTTGTCAAATTGAATCAGTAGGACTTACGTAGATAACTCTTGATATCTAAATATCAGCTTTCCTGATACTGCTTAGCTTCCTGGCTGCTCTCATACTAACCTAAAATGTAGATAATGTCAGTTTCTATTTTTCCAAATGGAGGTAATCTGTGGAAAATTCTCAATGTACAAGCCAAGAACAAAGTGAGATAATACCAAATTTTAAGAAGTTGTTGATATACTTGGTTCTGTCCTCCACACCTTGATAGTGTTTGTTTCATTTTTTTTATTTGAGACACTACATAATAAGGCTGGCCTTGAATTTATGATCCTCCTGCCTCAGCCTCCCAGGGCTGGGATTACAAACATGTGCTACTGTGCCCAGCTCAGGCCTTTCATATTTCATGTGATTCAGCTTCGTGGAAATTACTTGAAGACTGAGGTATGAAAAGTGTCCTTCATTAGTTTCCAAGTGCAAAACAACTTTTTGTTTTATAATTCTTGCTTTCTTTCCTTTCTTCTTCCTTTGTTTTTTTTCCGCCTTTCCCCACAGTACTGGGAAATGAATCCAATACCACACACACTAAGCCAGTTGCCTGCTACTGAGATACACTCAGCCTTCTTTTTGTTCTTTATGTTGAGCACCAGCTCCCTAAACCGCCTGCAGAGGCCTCAAACCCGTGACCCTACTGCCTTAGCCTCCTGGGCAGTTGGGATTCCCGGCATGTGCACTGTGCCAGGCACTGTTCACGGACTGTGAATGATTTCATCAGTGAGTCAGAGAGAGAGGAAATAGAATGGCTGTAATTTATTCACCCCCTTGGCCAATGTATTTTATTTTTTTTAAATAAAACAATACTTAAGGTACTCCTGACTTCTAGTAAAAAATTCTGGCCTCAACAACAGTGTTTCTCTGCCAGAAACTTCCCTCTTGGCCAAAACTCCATTGTAACAAAAGGGTATTTTAAAAATAAAACATAGGGCTGGGGATATAGCTCAGTGGAATAAGCGCCTGCCTAGCAAGCGCAGGGTCCTGAGTTCGATCCCCAGTACCGCCAAAAAACAAAAACAAAAACATAAATCAATCAAAAGGAAGAAAAACGAATGAAGACAGCAACAGAACGTTGGCAACTGGAGTGTGGGTGAACGGGTGTTAGCTGACGTAATAGACCTAAGAAAGCACAAACTCAGTCCAATAAAGGAGAAAACAGAGACCCAGGCTGGTCTGCTTCACAGAACCCATGAAAGACTCAGGAAGTGGTGACACACAGCATCTCTGGAGTTTGGGGAAGGGAGTGGGAGGGGCTAAGACCAGAAGGGTAGACTGCGGACTTGATTGGCAAGTATTAGCTTACCTGGTGCCCACCTGCCCACATACTGCTGGGTAGCTCTGCTCCCTCACCCTAGCAGAGGACTAGAAATTTGTTCTTTAGAGAAAGTCAAACATAGCTTGTAGCCTGCTCTGGTCTGGATGGAACCGAGTTCAGGCCAGCAGGAGGTCGCGGAGCTCAGTTCAAACCGGGGTTCAGCAATCCAGTTCCCAAAGCAAAAACAGGTGCTCGGACTGCAACTTTTCCTAACACGTATACGCTGAGATGCTCCTCTTACCCTCAGCCGTCTTCCTACCTCAGCTCCCAAAAAGTTGACAACCACATCTGTACCCTTCAGCAGAAGAGCTTTGCTGGGTGTCCGAAATGCCCAGCAGAGCTAAAGGAGGGAACCTCAAGGTTTCCTCAGCAAAGTTGCCACCCAGGTTCCCCTTCGGAGAAGGCGGCGGTGAGCGGGCTCCACCCACACATGGACCCTGTGAAGTATGAGCATCACCAGACAGCAGATGAAAGCATCTAGTATAGAGTACGGGAGCCTGAACAAACGGAAGGAAAGAAACTTGGAGGAAACTTGTATGAGAAGGGGAAAAAAGACCGAAACCAAACTATGACTCATGTCTTCAGAGATGTTTCATCTGTTAAACAAGAGTAAGATGCAAAGTTTAAGAGGGGACATTTAAACTGTATCAGAGAGCCAAAGAGCTCTTGGAAATTAAAAACATGTTCATGGGAGTTGGGCTGTAGTTTGATAAGTGTCAGGGGTCAACCCTAGCACACCAGGAGCACACACACACACACACAAACACACACACACACGAACGCACACACACAGGCACCAATCACAGAAATTAAAATCTCAGTAGTGATTTTGGAATACAAAAATACAAAGTTGAGACACCTCCCACAATGGTGAAGAAAACTTTAAAAAGATGAGAAATGGGAGTGGGGGTTGGCCAAGAAGAAAAATATTTTAAAGTATTATGAGCTCCAGAAAAGATAATAGAGAAAAACAAAAGGGAAAAACGAGAAAATAATTCAGGGAAATTTTCCCAAACCAATGACACAACTATATAAATATCCAAACCAAAAAAGCCCTCCAGATATCTAGCAAAATGGGTGGAAATACTTCCCATCACTTTAAAACTTTAGTACACTGAGAGCAAAAAAAAAAGTAATTCTTTTTAAAATGACATCAAACTTTGCAGTAGCAACACTGTTGTGGAAATTGTTGTTAATGTATAGTCTCAGGAAATTCCTTTGAGAGAAAATTATTTCCATCCTATAATTCCGCACTCAGCCCAATTATCAGCTAGCTGCAAAGGTAAAGGAAAAGTATTTTCTGGCATAGAATATCTTTTGAAAAAAAAATAATAATCTTGTGTCTTCTTTTTCAGAAGACTAGCAGGGGGTAGACTCCACCAAAATGAAGCAGTAAACCACATAGAAGGAAAAATTATGACACAAAACTAGGGGTTACAACCAGAAGAGAGGTAAAGTGACCCACAAGGATGGTCGTAAGGGAGGGATCAGCAAGACAGAGAGGGGCTGCTGTGGACAGAGTGGCTACAAAGGCTGTGGAAGAGATGTCTGACCGTAAATTGAGAGACTTATCATTCCTAGACAACTGATTTTTTTTTCTTTTGGTACTGGGGATTAAACCCAGGGTCTTCCCATTCAGCTGTATTCCCAACCCCTTTTTTATTTTATTTCATTTTATTTTTTGGGACAGGATCTTGTTAAATCAGTAAGTTTCTCAGCCTAGGCTTGAACTTGTGATCCTCCTGCCTCAGCCTCCTGTGGGCTGGGATACGGCCATGTGCTGTGCCACCAGCTTTACTTTTTTTTAACACTTTTTTTTAAATGCCCACACTTGATAACCTAGATGAAATGAACCAATTCCTTCAAAGATATAAGAAAAAAAATACTTTTTTGGGGGGTACTGGGAATCAATCTCAGGACCTTGTGCTGGCCAGGCAGGCGCTGTGCTGCTGAGTTATATCCCCAGCCTAAACAATAATCTTTGTTGGTGTCAGAAATTGAACCTAGGACCTCCATACATGCTCAGCACTCGTTCTAACACTAAGCTATACCCACAGCCCCATAGAATACTGTTTTCTAATGTACTGAGAATAGATTTATACAACTGGAAGAAGTTTAGGATTGAATCAGTAATAAAAAAATTAGAGGCCAAGTAAATGAACAAACAGGATAATAATCCCAAGCCAACATGTGAGAGGAAAATTAACCATAATAATATTAGCTATTCACATCATCATAATAAAATGAAATATTGTGAGTTGATTTATTGAAATTAGGTTTTGTTGTTGTTTGCTGAATTGCCTAGGCTGGGCTCCAACTTGCAGCCCTCCTGCCTCAGCCTTCCAGAATGCTCAGATGATAGAGACGCATCACCAAGCCTGGCTGCTCTATTGAAGTTATACTTTAAATATACAGGAGAGAAATGAGGAGGGTGCATATGTGACATGGTAGGATGTGGCAAAAGTACATTACAAAAACAAATCTTCCTTTTTTTTTCAATTAGTACTTTTTTTGTCTTTTTGAGACAGGGTCTCACTCTGCAGTTCAGGCTGGCCTTGAGCTCACTTTGTAGCCCAGGTGGGTCTCAAACTCACAACAACCCTCCTGCCTCAGCCTCCCGAGTGCTGAGATTACAGGCGTGCGGCCCCACACCTGGAACAATTAGTACATGTTGGGAGTACATAATACAAACAGTCATTCTGGAGAGCTGGTACATGTTCCCAACACACTTTAATTCTTTTTGTAACCCATTCTTCTTCCTTTAAAGAAAGAATAGGTAGTGCCTGAATTTGAAAAATAAACAGCTTTGGGTTTTTGTTTCGTGCTTTTTTTTTTTTTTGACAGACTCTCCCTATATAGTTGAACTCATTATGTAGTGCAGGCTGGCCTTGAACTCATGGTAATCCTCCTGCCTCAGTGTCCCAAGTGGTGGGTTACAGCCATCCACCACCATGCCTAGCAGTATGTTATTTTATCTATGGAGGGAAATTCCAAAAGAACCACCTAAGCTAGTGGAAACTGGTTGCCTCTTAGCAAAGTATTTCATCCAAAGCATAAAATTATAAAGGCATGAAACTCCTCAACAGGAACATTGTTGTTGGGAAACTGTTCACTAGTGCATAGACTGGGTGAATGATCGTGAAGGAAAAAATTTCCAATCTAGACTAGTTTGGGAAGAGAAAATGGAAAATCTGACTGCTGTCTTACACAACACAACTGTATCAGTTAGGATTCTCCAGAGGAAAAATACATGTATAATTATGCAAGGCACTTATTAGGTCAGTGTACAGGAGCAGAGGCGGAGAGAACAGTGGCCGTCTGGCTGCTGGAGACCAGAGGGTCAGTAGCTGCTCAGGCCAAGACGGAGGCCACAGAACCAGAGGCCCTGAGGACACAGCACCAGGCCGAGGTCGAAGGCCTGGAAGCTGCCTGAAGAGTCGCTGGTGTGGATCTGCAGTGGAAACAAGAAACGAGGCTGACGCCCAAGGGCAGCAGCAGCAAAAGACGCACCGCCGAGACTGAACAAAGTCCTCCTCCTCCCCTGTTTTATTCCACCCAGGCGACGAGCCTAATGAGCGAGGCCACCCATAGGCAGGGCGCGTCTTCACCCTTGGGTTGCTGGCCTATGTTCCGGTCGTCCACAGACACACCCAGAACTGTGCTTCACTCATCTGCTAGATGTTTCTTCATCTGTCAAGCTGACAAATCACAATTAACGGTCACAACAAGCTGTAGAACTATTTGACTCTGTGCCAGGCGTGGTGGCGCACGCCTGTGATCCCAGCACTCAGGAGGCTGAGGCAGGAGGATTGTTGTGAGTTTGAGACTCGCCTGGGCTACAAAGTGAGCTCAAGGCCAGCCTGAACTGCATAGCAAGACCCTGTCTCAACAAAGAGCAAAAAACAAAACAAAACTATTTGACTCTGCAAAGTATGTGAATATATAACCTTAAATACAGTACTAATCCCAGGGGGAGGGCAAGGGAAGGAAAGGGAATAAAAAGAATTAAGATGTGTTAGGAGCATGTACCAGCTCCCCACAATGAATGTAGGTTTTGTTTTTTAAATTTTATTTTAAAGACAAAAGAATGGAGACACATGAACCAGAAAAGCCATAAACAATACAGAAAATACAAAGTTATACAGAATATAGTAGGGAATTAGCACTGGATGTTGTATTACATAGTTATCTTCACATTAGTTAACACAAAAACATTAAAGGAAATACCAAATTATAGAGAAGATAGTAGGGA
The DNA here is from genome assembly GCA_004027595.1 of Dinomys branickii. Classification (NCBI taxonomy): domain Eukaryota; kingdom Metazoa; phylum Chordata; class Mammalia; order Rodentia; family Dinomyidae; genus Dinomys; species Dinomys branickii. The sequence goes on along the minus strand of PVLD010005429.1, from coordinate 14,492 downwards.
ATTTGCACTGG
>PVLD010005429.1:0-14381 GCA_004027595.1 Dinomys branickii | reverse complement strand
AAGAATTATAGAGAACATAGAAGGGAATTAGCTCTGGATGCTGTCCTACATAATGTTACCTTCACACTTGTTACTTAGTTACACAGATGATGGCCCATTTGATCATTCAATTTTTCTCCTCCCTCATCTCCATTGCCCTACCACTCAGTCCCACAATGAATGTAATCATTACGTACTTACTGCACACATGTACTAATAGATTTACTAGAAAAAAAAAAGAAAAGAAAAGAAACAGATTTACTGAGAAAAAAAATACTAACAACAAAGTAAATGATTCTATTTGGGGGACTATATTAGAAATTAACTCTCAATGACTAAACAAGCTGGTGATATCCTTCTACAATTCCTGTCATCTACTTGGTAAAATAACAAATGGTTGGGCTGGGGATATAGCTCAGTGGAATAAGCACTTGCCTAGCAAGCGCAGGGTCCTGAGTTTGATCCCCAGTACCGCAAAAAAAAAAAACAAAAAACAAAACAAATGATTAAGTTAAATATTAGGAAAATGTTTGCTAGCCTGTGGGATTTATTAAATTCCAATGCCAGCCATAATTTGAAATTTTCTTCTTTTTTCTTTTCTTTCTTTCTTTTTTTTTAGAATTTTTTTCATCAGCTGATTTGGGTCATGATAGAATGTGAAGTTTTCTAATAGCAAGAAAAAAAAAAATGAAATTATTTTTAGTAACATATTTTCTGTAATTAAATATATCTTGTTCTGTACTTCTTGGTTTTTTGTTTCTGTGGTGCTGGGGATGGAACTCAGAACCTGGGAAACTCTGGGTAAGTGCTCTGCCACTGAGGTGCGTCCTCAGTCTAGTCAAACAGATCTTGTTAAACACAAACACAGAACATAGAATTATATAAAGAAAATAGGACCATTCCCATGGTCTTCTCTGATTCTCTGATTCCCTTTGTTCTGGAATATTCTTCAATTTTTCCATACTTTTCTAGAAATACACTGTGAAAAAAAATACAGTGTGAGATGTGATCAGTGAATATTTATTTTTTGATTGTTTGCGTTTTTGTTGTGTTTGTTTGGTTGGTTGAGACAGGATCTTGCTTTGTATTTGTAGTTCAATCTAGCCTTGAACTGGCTATGTGGCCCAGGCAGGCCTCAAACTCATTGCAGTCCTCCTGCCTCAGCCTCCTGAGTGCTGGGGTTACAGGCGTGTGCACAATGCCAGCATAAATGGGAGCATAATACATTTTTTGTGTAAAGGGCCATAACCATGGGTGTGTCAAACCTATGTTTATTTGTTAGAATATATCTATGGGTGAATTATTAACTTTAATTTTACGACTTTTATTACATTACACAGTGGATGCTTAACAGGAAAAGAATCACAAAAAGTATTGCATTTTTAATATTTAGTGAGTGTTTATAAGAAAACATCAAAATTTTCAACTGAATCGTTTTTGATGTACGAAGTTTAAAAAAGAGCAACAGAAATAAATTCTTAAATGAACTACAATGAAAATACCAACAGACCCTACAATAAAAATAAAAAGTAATCTTTAGTTCAGTTCTCCCCCCAAAACAGCGTTCACACATGACAACAGCGCGCCCCATACACACGTGTCACTTACACTGATGGCTCATGGACTCTCTTCTACTGGCCTTTTTGCTACTTGCTGTTCTTTTTTTTTTTTTTTAACCAGGAATCAAACTCAGGACCTCGCGCTTGCCAGGCAGGCGCTCTGCGGCTGAGCTGTATCCCTGACTCTCCTGGCCTTTTTGTAGGACATACTTGACATGTGGCTAATCTTTCTTTTTTTCAGGAGGTTCTCACTATATTATGCAATGTGTAGTTAACAGGATCATAAATTATCAATTAAATAAAGTATTAAATTCTTAATATTTAGTTGTGCTTAGAATAAACAACATTTTCACATCAGCTGTGTACTTGCTTACAAAACCTAAAAGATGCCGGGCGTGGTGGCACACGCCTGTAATCCCAGCACTCAGGAGGCTGAGGCAGGAGGATCGTTGGAAGTTCGAGATCAGCCTGGGCTACAAGCTGAGCTCAAGGCCACCCTGAACTGCACAGCGAGACCCTGTCTCAAAAAGACAAAAAAAAAATCTACAAAAAAACCCTTTATTTCAATTATCACACCTAAATAATAAAATAAGAAGTCAATAAAATGAAATATCAAGTGTGTAATGAATGCTTAGAGTAGCCATCAATATTCCCACATCAGCTGTGTGCTTGCTTAAGGGTCCTAAGACATGACATCAGAAATAAAAACCTATGTGAGCTACCATGTAAACACAGACAAAAATCTGTCGCAGAAATAATGTTTGCCTCAACTGTCACAGCCAAGGCAGTCTTTGCACACGACAGCGGCACGCTCCAGGCACATCTTGCTCACACTGACAGCGCATGGGCTTAGCTCTCCTTTCCTATGTGGCAGGCCATTCTTGTCACCTCTCTCCCTGTATTGTCAGGAGCTTCCTCCTGTGTTGTACAATGTGCACTTCGCAGGGCAATAAGATATCATGAAACATCAAGTGTGTAATGAGTGCTTAGACCAGACATCAACATTTTCACATCAGCTGTTTCCTTGCCTACAAAACCTAAAACGTAAAATCAGAAATAAAAACCTATATGAGCTGGGCGTGATAGCACACACTTATAATCCCAGCACTTGGGAGGCTGAGGCAGGAGGATCGTATGAGTTTAAGACCAGCATAAGCTACAAAGTGAGCTCAAGGTCGGTCTGAACTTTGTAATGAGACCCTGTCTCAAAAACAAACAAGCAAAAAACAAACAAGCAAACAAACCAAAACCTATGTGAACTGCAATGAAAATACTAAGAGAACTCTACAACAAAAATAATCTTTGCTTTTATGGTCACACCCAAGGCAGTCTTCACACATGAAAATTGTGTGTTCCATACACAGTTACTTACATGGACAGTGCGTATGTTTTGTTTGCCTGTCCTTTCTTGTAGGGCACCGTCGATAACTGTTCCATAGTTGGTCTTTGTGATGCTGCACCTGCCTGTTCACATACCAGCGCACCAGTGTGCTCCACAATTTTTTGCCTAGTCCCCCGGGAAGAATCATTTAGTTATTTCTCTGCTTTAAAATATCTCTTCTGAGTTTTAGTCCCAGTCCTCTTAAGGAAAGCTCCCCATGGTGTTTTTGCACTTGTGATTTTCTTTGCGAACTACTCAACTATTTCTGCCACCCACATTTAGGATCAAGTAAAACGCAACCACTGGCCAATGCTTTGTTTCAAGTGGCATCATAGGTACTGCGTAGATCTCCAACAACATCTACCCTGCCTCTAGTTTTCTTATAGAAAGTTTCCATCTCAGGCTTTCATTTGGTCCAGGTTTCCCTGTTGGTATTTCCATCATGGTGCCATGCTGACTTCAGCAGTTCCAGTGGGTTTTTCTTTGCTACATATGAGGCCAATGTAAGTTTTTCTGAAATCTAAAGCTTATACTATACAATTCTCTGTTACAATTGCAACATTTCATTTGGAATTTCTGCTTTGTCCCTGTGTATAGTTCCTACACTGGTCAACTTGTGCTCTGTTAGCAAATGTGACATCCACCGGACACCAGTAAACCAATTGTCCAATGTCACATTCCAATTAGCTTGGGAGATAGAAGCAACAAGTCAGTCCACAGTTTGTCTCCACCTGATGGGTGCAGCTGCCAACAGCTGCCACATCTCCTGACCCTCCTTTCCTGCACGGTGCAGCCCCTTTGAAGGCCTCCAACACGAGGCCCAGCCCGCTGGGGCCAATGAGGAGATGCCCCCCATGATGAGTGCCCTGGGACTGGACAAAGCAGGCGTGGGCAGTTTGGAAGGACTGCTCTTGCTGAGGAAGAGCGCTGGCTTCTGCAGCTCAACCTGGTTTGAAGAGTTGACGAGGGCCGAAAGTCTCCTCTGTGCTCCGCGGTCAGGTGGCTTGCTCGCCCACTGGGTGCATAGGAAAGTTGGGCCAGTCCCTGCTGCCAGTGGCTAGAGCCGTGAGCATTCCCTAAGCCGTTGGTAGAAAGGCCCGCTGCTGGCTGACATTTACGTGGCTTCTCATATTCAATATGCCATTTTACCTCCCTGATTAAAGACTTCTGCTGATCTGTCATTGTCCAGCTTCTCAAATCTACATTTTATAATATGGTTCTTAAAGTCCTTCACAGTCTAATGCAAACCTATATTTCAACTGCACCTTATTCCCACCCTGCCTTTCCCTCTATCCCTGCTATTTTTGGTGGCGGTCGGAGTCATGCGCAGGGGTTAAATCCAAGACCTCGGGGCACACTGGGCAACCATCCTGCTGCTGAGCTTCATCCCTAACTCTTTGTTTATTTGTATTTTGAGAAATTGCCCAGACTTGTCTCAAACTTATCTTCCTACCTTAGCCCCCGAGTAGCTGGGATTTTCTTTTTAAAGATTATATATCAATGGAATACAGAAAAAAACTAAAAGTATTAGTTGGAGGTGGGGATACTGCAGACTGAACTCAGGGCCTTTGTACTGAGGTATAATCTCAGCCCCTTTTTAATCTTTTATTTCAAGATGAGGTTTCACTGAGTCACTAAATTGTCTAGGCTGGACTCAGACTTGCAGTCCTCCTGCCTAACCTACCAGAGTGCTGGAATCAGAGGCCTACACCACCATTATCATCTTTAAAATATTATTGTTTGTTTGTTTTTTGGGGTTGCTCAGTTTTTATTATAAATATTTTTTATTTTAAAGACAAAAAAATGGAGATATATGAACCAGAATAACACAAAAACAATAAAGGAAATATAAAATTATAGAGAAGACAGTAGGAATTAGCACTGGATACTGTATTACATAATGTTATCTTCACATTTGTTGCTCAGCTATACAGATGTTGGCTTCTTCAATTAATCAGTTTTCTCCACCCTCATCTCGGTTGTTCTCCCACCCAATCAGTTATCTTTCCTCTGTATTTTTTTTTTGGGGGGTTTACTTACTCCCTCGAGCTCTCACACTGGGAAGAGACACAGCTGTTTCTAATTATGCTGTAACAAACATGGGTGCACACAGATTGCTATGGCAGGAGGTAGAAAAGGACCCATCCTCAAAGACGGTAGATTGGCAGGGATCCATGTTCACTATGGTCAAGCCCCCACTGACAAGCCCTCAAGGCCATCAGGGGTCTGGTCGAGTCTGTGGGGTCACCCCGTGAACTGCTAGGCTCCACCTCGATGCAGAGCACCGGTTGAGTCCTCAGGGGTCCCCCCCGAGGACCACCAGGCTCTGCGCCATTGAGATACTCCCGGGGGCCCAGCCCAAGGTGCTCCCGGAGGCCTGGTCAGGTCCACTGGGTCGCCCCCAAGCACCGCTGGGCTCTGCCCCATCGCCGCACTCCCAGAGACTTGGTCCAGGTCTTCAGGGTTTTCATGTAGCCCAGAGGGAGCTCCCCTCCCCACTCAGGCTGCTGAGCTCCCTGTCAAGGCCCCCAGAGTCTCCTCCTAGGGCACTAGTGTCTCCCTGCAGGCCAGCTATGACTCTTTAGCGGCTGTCCCCACCCAGCTAGAGTACTGGGTCAGCACCCTAGTTCCAGGTCTTCACCCCTTCCACTTCTCAATCTCCAGTGCTGCCACTCCCCATGCCTTGCAGCTGGACATTGGGTGCACTTAGGATGCTGGGCACAAGTGGCGTGAGGTCTCCCCCACCCATGCTCACTGTGGTAGTCCAGGGTGTGTACTAAATTTAGCTATTAGTTCTAGGAGAGAATTGGAGGATTTTCTTGGGTCTTCTGTGTAGAGTATGTTGTTGTCTCTTGGACTCCAGGACTGCTGCTTTTTACGTAGTTTGTTGCTATGCGTTCATACAAGGTTCCTATATGCAAGCAGTATGGAGTCCCTCTTGGTGCTCATATTAGTAGTTTAGGGTGAGTCCTGAAGCCTGTGGACTCATCCTGTTGCTGTCGGGAACAGGTGGTGAGTGCACGGACTCACCAAGGTGATCAGAGAGGTAGTTCAGGGTGGGAGCCGAAGCCTCGTAACTCAGCTTGTGCTTCCTGTTTGGTGTTGGAGTGAGAAGGGCACGGGGCCGTGTGATCCACCTCCATCTGCAGCTCTCTCTTACTGTTATGCTCCAGTTCCCGTTTGTTCTTTGGCTGGATCCCTGGGAATTGCTGTGGCCCTGGGGTTGCTGCCACTACTCTCTGCTGGTAGCTGCTCACACAGTGGAGAGGTAGGGGCCACAGCCTCGGGTCAGGCATAGAGCTGGGTGTGGTGGGCTGTGTACTGGTTGCTTTGACTCTGCCTTGCCTCCGGGCACTGATAAGAAAGATTGCTGCAGAGTGGGGACTCTGCCTCGGTGGCTCTTGTGACTTTCCATCCTCACACTGGGTTCGACAACACCTCCCGACCGCCGCTGCCTCTTTTCCAGGCTGCGCTTTCTCCTCTCCAGTTTTGGACCAGCTCTAAGAACTCCGCTCTCCCTTAGCCGGGTCAGGAGACTCCCACAAGCACAGGCCTCCAAAGTTGAAACTGTGAGTGCCAGAGTGAGGGAGCGGGCCAAGGGTGTGTATGGAGCGGTGACTTCCTCCTTCTCCGCCTCCTCTTCCTCTAACTGCGCCATGGCAGCCCTCAGCTTTTCCTCCAGAAGAGGTCTTGTTTGTTCTTTCTGAGGGCTTCAATTCTCATTTCAGAGCCTTCCTGTGTCGAGGGGACCCACTTCTCTCCTTGTCTTTCTCATGTTGCTATATTACAGTGTCTGGGTGGCGATCCTCCAGGAGGATCTTTCTCTGCTGTTTACCTGGTCACCATCTTCCCAGAAGTGGTGTTTGTTTGTTTTTTAAAATATCACTGGAGACTTCTGGGAAGATGGCAACTGGGACACCAACAGAGAAAAACCCTCTGGAAGGTTTGCCATCCAAAAACCGAATTATACCAATAACAAACAGCACCCCTCCCAGAGAACCAACTCGGATGGCCACAATGACAGAACCAGATCCCCGGGATTGACTATAACCAGAATGGAGGCAGAGAATGGAGAGGGAGCAGCGACATGCTTCCAGATGCACGGAGGCTCCGCAGCATGCCCCACTTCAGTCTCAAGACCACTCCATGCTCGCCAGTGTGAACTGGGAATTGTAGTCCAGCAACATGAAAGCTATATAGGGTGGTAAAAGCCGCGGGATGGGGTGCAGAGCCCATGCCCCTGGGAAGGGGCGGACCCACCACTGTCAGGCTCCACAACGACCAGGCGGAGCCTCATAACTGCGCCTCACAAAGCCGCCACCACAGCTGAGCAGCAGCAGGCTGGTTAATTGGGCCAGATCCAAGGAGTTGCCAGGCGCAGCCCAGCTACATCATCCAAAGTTGACACAGGACAGACTCGGAGCTGATGCAGTTTACAAAGCTGCTCCCCACTGTGGCGGCCCACCACCATGCATGGACCCACCCTGCAGACTTGCCACGCTACAGGCGAAGATGCCACAAAACACATGGAAATGCCTGGAGGGTGGGGAAATGCTGTGGACCCTGAAAAAATAAGGTCCTGCTGCACTAGGGCCCTGTGGACCCTCCCACACCCTGAGATCCCTCTCCCTTGACTGCAACCCTGAGGTTGGCCCTCCAAGAGCCTAGACGGGGGACCTAGGGAAAAAAAAAAAAACATGAGTCAGCAAGAGCCTCCAGAGTCAAGATTTACAAAAAAATCCCCAAAAAACAAAAAACACAGTAGTTCTGGAGATCGATTGAGAGATGACAAAATATTCTAAGTCCTGAGAAACTTCTCCAACTGTCTCGGAGACCATTCACCATGTGTTTCTGACAACAACAGGCTGAGTCTGCAGGCTGCAGGACTCACCCTAAACTACTATGAGCACCAAGAAGGTCTTCACACTGCTTGCATATATGAACCTTGTAAGAACCCATAGTGTCAAACTACACGAAAAGCAGCAGTCCTGGAGCCTGAGAGACAACATACTCTACACAGCAGACCCGAGAAAATCCCTCAGTTCTCTCCTTGAACTAATAACTAAACTTAGTACACACCCTGAACTACCACAGTGAGCACAGTTGGGGGAGACCTCAGGCCACCTGTGCCCAGCAGCTTAAGTGCGCCCAATGCCCAGCCATAAGGGGTGGGGAACAACAACACTGGAGATGGAGAGGTGGGAGGAGGCAAAGACATGGAATTAAGGTGCAGACCCGCTTTTGTAACTGGGTGGGAATAGTCTCCAAAGAGTCATAGGACGCCTACAGAGGGGATACCAATGGCTTTGGCAGGGAGCTCAGCGGCCTGTGGAGGGAGAGGCCTCCCAGTCCGCCTGACCCAGAAAGCGGTGGCCACCACGGGATGGGGCCAGGCGGTATGCTCGGCCCTGGCAAGAGGTGGTCCCCAGGACAGAACCAGGCGATATGCCTGGCCCTCGGGGAAAGCGGCCCTGAAGACTTCCCTGGTGGTCTGCTGTGTAACCCCACCTACTCAACCCGACACCCGAAGGCTGAGAGGGCTTGCCAGTTATAGTCTTTGAGGGTGGGTGCTTCTCCAACACCTGCCACAGCAATTTGTGAACACCCGTGTTTCACACAGCATAATTTGAAGCAGCCAAGTCTCTTCCCAACGGGAGAGCACAAGGGCATAAATAAACCAAAAAGTACAGTTATTACCAATGGGAAGACGACTGACAGGGTGGTAGAACAAAGGAGATGAGGTAAAGATAATTGATTAATCGAATGAACCATCATTTGTACAAATGAGTAACAAAGGCGAAGATAACATTATGTAATACAGCATCTAGTGTCAACTCCCTACTATTTTCTCTGTAATTTGCTATTTCCTTAACTGTTTTTGTGCTAACAAATGCAAAGGTAACATTATGTAATACAGCATCCAGTGTTAATTCCCCACTATCTTCTCTATAATTTAGTATTTCCTTTATTGTTTCTCTTTTAACAAATGCAAAGATAATATTATGTAATACAGTATCCAGTGCCAATTCCCTACCATCTTCTCTATAATCAGATATTTTCTGTATTGGTTTTTGTGATATTCTGGTTTATATATCCCCATTCTTTTGTCTTAAAAATAAAACATAAAAAAATACCACCTAGCCTGGTGGCACATGACTATCACCCCAATACTTGGGAGGCTGAGGTGAGGGACGCTCGGGCCTAGAAGTTTAAGGCCATCTTGGTAACATAGAAAGTCCCCATCTCAGAGAGAGAGAGAGAGAGAGAGAGCGAGAGAGGGAGGGAGACAGAGAGAGAGAGAGAGAACATTGGTGGTGTTTTTTAAAGTGACAAATAGGGACCTGGTGGTGCACACCTATAATCCCAGCAGTCAGCAGGCTGAGGCAGGAGGATCATTTGGAGTTTGAGGTGAGCCTGAACTACATAGTAAGACTCTGTCTCTAAAATAAAATAAACTGACAAACAGGGATGAGGATGTAGTTCAGTAATAGAGTACAGTGTACCTTTTACTCTAGTAATTTATTTTCACTTTAAACATTCATGAAATATTGCGATCACACACCTACTACTAAGTGCTTGCCTAGCATACTTAAATCACTAGGCTCAATCGGCCATACTGCAAAACAGAAAGAAAGATATGTTCACAGAAGCATGATTCATAATAGCTCCAACCTAGAAAAAGACAGCTGTGGAACAGAGAAAGTGTGGTATGCTCAACAAGAATAATATTTAACAAGCAATAGCAATTGCAGAGGCCAAACACAAAGGGAAATGCACAGTACGGTTATGTTTACAGGAAGCTCCTCAGCAGAAGAACCACCTATAATGGTAGAAGTTGAGAAGCAGTTACCTCTGAAGGGAGGCCTGCAACTAGGAGGTGAGTGATGGGTGTTGGGCTGTTCTGGGGGTAACTGGTTTGTGATAATTTCTTGAACATGCAGATGAGGTAAAAAGATACTGAGCTCATTATTGTAATTGGTCCAGTCTTGGATTGGATGAATGTTTATTAATTTATATTTAACCATCTCCCTATTGACTGGATATTTGCATTGAACCTGGGTTTCCAGTCCTGTTTTACATGCATTTTCTTTCACTGTGTGTGTACAGTCCCACATGCAGTTAGGAAGGGGATGCATGATGGGAAATACACCATTAGGTGACTTTGTTATGGTGTGAACATCGAAGATATACTCACACAAACTAAGATAGCATGGTGTCATGAGCCAATAGGCTCATTTAAATTTATTTTATTACTTACGTGTTTATTGTTGAGACAGGGTTTCACTATTCAGTTTTGGCCAGTCTGAAACTCAGTATTTGTAGCCGGGGTTGGCCTTGAACTTGAAGCAATTCTCCTGCCTCAGCATCCCAAAGGCTGGAATTACAGGGATGCATTACCATGCCTGCTCTCTTCATGGTCATCTCTTTGTTGAATTCCATGTATGAGAGAAAACATGTGATACTTGTCTTTCTGATTCTGGGTCATCTCATTTAACGTGATGATCTTTAATTTTACCCACTTTCCTACAAATGACATGTACTCTTCTACTCCCACATTTTTAATCCATTTACCCACTGAAGAGCATCTAGGACTACACACTGCAAATGTTGAAAGGCATTGGCATATGACCTTCCAAAAAAAGCTACAGTGATTTGTTTTTGTTTTTGTTTTTTTCATTGTGCAGTTCAGGCTGGCCTCAGATTTACAAAGATCCTCCTGCCTCAGCCTCCCAAGTGTTGGGATTATAGGCGTGCACCACTACGCCCAGTTTAACTACAATGATTTGTATCTGCACCACCAGGAAATGATTGCCCAATATCTATTACCTAGAAAATTGCTGGGTAGTGTTGGTCTTTGACAATCCTGCCTCTCTAGTGGGTGAAAACCTTTTCTCACTGCTATATTCATTCTATTTTAAAATTATTGGTGAAGCTGAAAAACTTTCCATGGTTTTTTTTTTTTTTTTTGGCAGTACTGGGGATCGAACTCAGGACCCTGCGCTTGCTAGGCAGGCGCTTATTCCACTGAGCTATATCCCCAGCCCTCCATGTGTTTTTTTGCGAGCATCTTTTTAGTATTTTTTTCCTTTTCTCCCATCCTAGGAAGTTGTTGGCTTCTAAATACATATTGGCTCTTGGCTTCTAATATTAATTAAGAATATTATCTTTTCTTAGGTGGTGCAAAATATTTCCTTTGAAGTTTGTCTTCATTTATTTTTTGGGAGGGGGCTAAAAAGGGAGTTTTAAGTTTTATATGTACTGTTTTATGTTTTTAATATTTTCTTTTTTTTTTTTTTTTTTTTGGTACCGGGGATCGAACTCAGGATCTTGCGCTTGCCAGGCAGGTGCTTACGCCACTGAGCTATATCCCTGGCCCCGTTTTTAATATTTTCTATAATCTTCTCAGACGTGAAATCCAGTGGTCAAGTGTGTCACAATTTATCTCGTGCTGACCATTCTCTGTCAGTTTCTCCAGAAACGCAGTATCCTCTTGGGCTGTCCCAGGGGCGGAAACTAAGGTAACAGCAGACGAGCCCTCCCACCGTCCTGGGCTGGGCTCCCAGCCGCTGGTCTGGGCACGTGTGACAAGCGCTCTGGCTCCTCTGGGCACGCGTGAATGTCTCTTTGATACTGGCCTCTGAAGCCTCAGAAATGGGTCAAGTCAGAATGTTCACTTTTTATTCATCAGCCGCATTACACACAATGTGAAGAATTTTGGCTTATGTACACTATACCCATCTACATTTAGAAATCTAGTTTACTAGATGGTACCACCCAGGTACTACTATGCCATTTTTTTACTTATTTGTTTATTTATTTTGGTCTCCCTGTGCAGTTCAGGCTGGCCCTGAGCTCACTTTGTAGCCCAGGCTGGCTTTGAACTTGCAGCGATCCTCCTGCCTCAGCCTCCCAAGTGCTGGGATTACAAGGGTGCACCGCCACACCCGGTGCCATTTATTTTTAAAAGCAATAATATTTGAATTTAAGAAAAATTGATATTCCTAAAATGAATCTCCCTCTCTTTTCTCCCAAAAAAGGCATGAAAATCCCCAACCTTTCCCTTTCCCAATTCTTTTACAGGAGTGTAGATGGAGAGGGCTTATGTTTTATTTCCTGGATGACCATACCTCTATCCATCTTCTGCAAGACATTTGTCATTTCTTCAGCTCTTTCCATGATGTTTCAGCGCAGTTCTGTACTGTTTCCGAGTTCTAGAAAGACCCAAGGAAATGTTCCAACAAAATCTCCTTTTCTACCAAATTTCTTTTTCCACACAATTGTGATTTTCCATAATGTACAGGCAGTCTAAATCCATAGGCTGGGTGCTAACCACTGACCACTGAAGAAACTGCATTATTGGGGCAGGAGAAAAGAGGGGAAGAGAAAGAACTTCTTTATCAACCCATCCCAGATATTCAGAGCACACCACGTGTGAAATGAAAATTCAACTGAGAGAAGGTCCACAAGAAGCATGACACATGGCCTGAGAGAAAAGTCTACCTTTGCCCTTGTTCTGTTCTGTTCTGTTCTGGTTTGGTTTGCTTTGCTGTCATTCCGCCTTCCACCTCCCACCTTCCAAGCTCTTTCACGGTGAGAGGTGATAGTTCACCTCTGACTACAGAAACCCAGAAGCCAAAGGAGCGAACTTTTCCTTCTTTCTCGTCTCCTTCTTAGCAGCCAGAACACAAGACCAAACAGATGCTACTGTTCCAGAATTTGAGTACTGTGCCAATGATGAGACGAGGAAATGACAGAACTGGTTCACAAGGGGGCCGCGGTGGCAGCCTCTTGCCACGGCAGGAACAGTGAACACCTCGCGATAAGACAGCTGTGGTGAGGCCTGCTTCTTGGGCCTGCACTGTCCTGGCTCTCTTCATTTTCTGAGCCTGAGTCCACCAAGAATGCACATAGCAAGAGACTCACCCAAAGCAGTGCCGATGCTGGACAGCCAAAGTCAGTGACAAACAGCTCCGGCCTCCTTTCCTCCCCTAACCTTCCTCTAGCGTGCATGCCCTATGTTAAAACTTCTGAATTTCCTTTTGGTCTTTGGCTTCTATTTTCTGGCTCCCCAATATTGAAGACGTCATAGGATGTGGCCCCCATACCGACTGAGGATTTGACTCCACAGATTTATCCCAGGCATTGCTCCGCATTGCTCCAAGCCAGTTTTGAGTTTTGCGTTCACTACAGTTTTATCTCCACTGCTTCTGCAGCCCTTCGGTGCTGTGGAGGCTACACTCACTGCTTCTCCCGCTACGTCCGGTTCTGCAGCTCCTTAGAGTTGTCTTTCCTGTTTTCCACATCAGCCTCATCTTTGGGTTGCATTCCTGGACTGGGTGAAAACATTCTTCCCGACTTACTCATTGTTGAAGGAGCCATCACAAGCGGTAAAGGAAAACACGGGGGCTGGGAATGTAGCACGGTAGCAGAGCACCTGCTTAGCCTGTGTACAGCCCTCAGATCACTCATAGCACTAAATAGGTGATAGATAGATAGATAGATAGATAGATGACAGATAGAACAAACTTTAAAATTTCAAATTTCTAGCTGGGCCTGGTGGTCAAAGCCTATAGTTCCAAGACTTGGGATGCTGAGGCAGGAGGATTGCTAGACTACATAGGAAGAGCCTATCTTAAATAAAAATAACAACCACCACCAATTAAAAACTTCTGCTCTTTGAAAGACACCGTCAAGAAAACCGAAAGGGCTAGGGTGCTGCTCAGTGATCGAGCACTTAGCATGCATGAAGCCCAGACTGCATCCCTGGCATAGCAAGCAACGGAAACAACAGTAGGTTACCTAAGGGGGGGTTGACAACTTTGGTAATTCTGCCCATAATTCACCCACCACTCTGTAGCAACCCCTGATAAACGCATTTAGAGAGGGAAAGGGATAGTTAGATATAGAGGGGAGAGAGAGAGAGAGAGGGAGAGGGAGAGAGACAGAGAGAGAGAGAGAGGGAATGAACACAAACCCAGGTGTGGTGCACACCTGTGACCCCAGCACTCTGGGAGGCTGAGGCAGGAGGGTTACAAACCCAAGGCCATCCTGGGAAATTTAGCAAGACCCTTTCTCAAAATAAAAAAAAGGGCTGGGGGTGTAGCTCAGTGTGATAGTCCCAGGTTCAATCCCCATTGCTCAAGGAAGAGAGGAAGGAAGGAAGGAAGGAAGGAAGGAAGGAAGGAAGGAAATATTTATGTATGTGTGTGCATGTGTACCTAAAAAGGGTTATATTCAGGTGGCCCGTGAGTTTCCAGGAAAGACACAGAGGAGATGGCTGCCTCCACATGAGAAGGGTCTTTTTTTTTTTTTTTTTTGCGGTACTGGGGATCAAACTCAGGACCCTGCGCTTGCTAGGCAGGCGCTTATTCCACTGAGCTATATCCCCAGCCTTGCACATGAGAAGGGTCTTGACAATCTGAAGAGAAGCGTGGTGAGTAAACCAGTGGTTTATCCAGGTT
>PVLD010005428.1:0-112237 GCA_004027595.1 Dinomys branickii | reverse complement strand
CTGAGTATGGATTTTATGTAAAAATCATAAAGGCCAGTGTATTGTCTGTTCCGTCTATTTCTGTCCTTCTCCTGGCCAAGTTCCTTACAAGACAGGGCCCACGTTCTGTGCCCTCACTTTACTTACCGTTTGCTGTTCAGCTTGTTGTGATCCTCTTGTTTCCTCCTCCTCAGCGCCTTCTTACAGAATCCACCGCCCAGGTGTTGTCACTGCTTCACCCGAACAGTGCTGCATTTGACAGTGTTTACTTTTATTGTTAGTACTGCCTCACCCTTGTGTCAGTCCTGGCTGCTATAGCAAAGAATGTTATAGACTGGATGCTTAAACAGATGGGAATTTCAGAATAAAGGTACTGGCCAACTCGGTGTCTGGTGAGCGACTGCTTCCTGGTGTGCAAATGACCATCTACTTGTGTCCTGATATGACAGAGAGCTGAGAGGAACAGGAAGCTGGCTGTCTCCTGTCTCTTACAAGGGTCATAGTCTCACTGAGAGGACTCCACTGTCATTACCCAGACACCTCCCAAAGACTTCATTTCTTAATTCCATCCAATTGGTATTAAGAGATGCAACCAATGGATTTTGAAGTATGGAATAAGGAGTCCATACACATACATATACCCTGGGCTTTCTGACTATTGCACTCCATAGATTTTTCAACCTCTGACCTCACGGTTCTCTGTCTCTGTCTCTGTGTGTCTCTATGTGTATCTGTCTGTCTCTTTTGACCTTGAAATGTGTCCTGATGTACAATTCCATTCATCTTTATCTTCTTCACTGCACTTCGCAAAACATCTACTGAAAGCTCATTCTTTTGTCATTTATATGTGAACAACTTTGAGTTCTTTATAGTGTGGATTAAAAGCATCTTCCCAGTTGCCCCAGCATTTCCCTGTGATAGCCTCATAGACATCTTATACCAAACATGTAAACACTGGACTCCTTATCTCCCCGAAAGACCTTCTCTTTCTTCTCCTATGCCTGTATTCTCTGTTCTAGTGATGAACCATCCATATGGCTGGCAAATAAGTGCTCTGACCCCTCTACTTCGTTCTTCCATATCTCACTAGGTCCTCCTGTGTGTCTTTGGGATCTACTAATGTTCATTTTCCTCATTGCCACTTTCTAGTTTAAGCCACTTCATTCCTTTCTTCAATTATTGCAATGTTTAAAAATTTTTAATTTTATTAGTGTGTTTGCAGTCAGTAATGATTATATTTGTTCCTTTTTTTTTTTTTGTCATTTTGACTACACAGTTCTGGCTGGCCTGGAGCTCACTTTGTAGCCCAGGCTGGCCTTGAACTCACAACAATCCTCCTGCCTCAGCCTCCTAAGAGCTGGGATTACAAGTGTGAGCCACCATGCCTGGCCCCAATGATTGTATTTGTTGTAGGGAGTTGGTACATGTACATAACACATCTTAATTCGTTCTGTTGCTCCATGTCTGTCTGTCTGTCTATTTAGACAAGGTCTCCCTATATTGTTCAGGCTGGCCTTGAATTCGCTTATGGAGCCCAGGCTGGTGTCAAACTCAGGTGATCCTCCTGCCTCAGCCTCCCAAGTGCTGGGATTACAGGCCTGTGCCACCATGCCAGCCTTAATTGTTTTTTATGTTCTTTCCTTTCCCTCTTTCTTTTTTTTCTCTCTCTCTATCTCTTGGTCCCCTTCCCTTTTGAAAATATATTTATCTTTCAGGGTTTTTTTGGTACCAGGAATTAAACTTAAGGTCTTGTGCTTGCCGAGCAGGCACTGTGCTGCTGAGCTACATCCCCAGTCCCTCCCTGTTTTATATTATCTTTTATTTTGCTCTTTATTTATATTTGGGGTTTCTCATATAAGAAAAATTATGCATTACTTAACCTTGAGTGTCTGATTTATTTCACTAAACATTATGATCTCACTGTGCATCCATTTTCCCACAAATGGCTCAGTCTTCTCTTCCTGTATGGCAGAGTGGTACTCCATTGTGCATAAATATATATTTTCCTTATCCAGTCATCTACATAGGCTGCTTCTAGAATTTAGCTGTTAGGGTTTGCACCTCTGTAAACATGGGTAGGCAGATAATGTGATGTCTTTAACTTTGAGAAGATACATGGAAGGGGAATAGCTGGGTCACAAAGCTAGTTTTCGCTTTTTGTGGAACCTCCAAGCTGATTTCCATAATGGTAGTATCAGTTTACATTCTCACCAACAATGTAGAGGGATTCTTTTTTCCTTGCTAACATTTGTTATTAGTACTATGTTTGATTTCTTGATGATGGCCATTCTTTGTGGAGAAAGATGGAATCTCAGTGTTATTTTAATTTGCATTTCTCTTGTGGTGAGAGAGCTTGAGCATTTTTTTCATGTGTGTTCTTGGCCAATTGTACTTCTGAGAAAGAGCTGTTTACTTCAGTTTCCCATTTTTTGATTGGGTCTTTTATTTTGGGGGGGTCTAATTTTTTTTTAGTATTTCATGTATTCTAGGTGTTAAGTCTTCTGTCCAAGTATAGCTGGCAAAATTTTACCCAGTAAAAGGTTGGCCTTTACTCTGTTGGTTGGTTCTTTGGCTGTGTACAAGCTTCTTAATCTGATGTGATCCCATTTGTTGGTTCTTGGTGTTACATCATATGCAGTTGGGGTTCTATACAGAAAGTCGATGTTTATGCAGATGTCTTAAGCTGGATTGATGATGTGGTATTTAAATTATATCTCAATAAAATATTTGAATGAAAAATTCAACTGCTATTTCGGTTTAGTCCCATCAGACCCATTACTTAATAACATTATTGTTTATATGTTTGAATATATGATTTATTATTCCTCTAACATACAGGGTCTTGAGAACATGGTGGGTAGATGGGTATTACGGTGGCCATGAATGTAGTTCCTACAGCTTAGACAGAAAAAAAATGGTATGACATAAAATATATATAGGAAACCGTAAAATCTTGACTATGCTAACTAGGTAATATGGAATGTGAATACAGTGTTGTTTATTTGGCATAATATCAGAAGGGCCTACAAAGGAGATGATGCCTGAAGTGTACAAAGAAAAAGAGTAATAATTATTTTGGTTACTGTGGTGCATTTAGTTCCTGGGAGTAAGTAATGTTCATGCAATTGCACTTCATAATTTAAGGAAAGTTTCAGCTACAACTCATGAAACTAAAATACCTCAGGTTGCTACAGTAGGTATGTTTCCTAATTCTGGGCTGTTTTTGTGGGCTGTGTATGCCACTGTGCTTTCCAGACTTTTGTGTATGTAAATAATTTATTTATTACAAGTTTTTGTCTGATTTCAATTGTAGATGAGTGAATTAGCAAATTGAAGGTGTCAGTTCATCTGTATGTGTGCACGGTCATAAAATGAAAAGCTTGACAGATATGCCAAAGGTTAAATCTCAGGGTACATATTGAGAAAATGTACCTTCAGTAGTAATAGTCTGATTTCTTGCTTATTTGAATTGTTTATTGAACTTGCTTATTTATTTACTAGCAATAAAATACAAATGTTACTTAGCATATAAATTAAGATGCTCTTCAATTATGAATAGCTAAGGTTTTGTCCTATTTTTTGGTTGGGGAAAGGTAACAGGACTTTATGAAAACTTTAAATCATGAGCTTAAATGGTCTCTAACACTCCAGACTTTAGGTTGGATAGACCCTTAGAGGCTATCCTATAATGTGTAATAATTTTCCTTCTTGTAATTTTAGCAAAACATAGAATGGGTTTGTATGGTTTTTTTCTCTAAAGGAAAATGTAACTATGATATTAAAAGTTACAAAATGAAATGTAAAGATTTAAAATAATTTAAGTTTTTGTAATCCAGTATTGAAATATTACACTATAATTTTCATTCCCTAGGTTTTACCAATTCTCGAGATTTTGTATCATGTTGAAGAGAGAAATTCACACCATGTATATATGGCTCTTATAATATTGCTGATCCTTACAGAAGATGATGGCTTCAATAGGTCCATTCATGAAGTGGTAAATTACCATTGCCTTGATTAAACCCTCGATATGATGTATTATGGTCCTTCCCATGTCCAGTATTTGTTTGTGTTCATTCTGTTTCCTTGATACCCCATGTTACAGATCTATGTCCCAGCCTTACAGAGTTCTTGCTTACTGAGATCTAGAGGTGTGTTCCAAAGCTGCCACCTTGGTACAGACATGGCAGGATGCATGCACCTCCCCTTGAAAGTTGTGCTCATTGTACTCCTGGCCTCTCTTAAACATAAAAGAAAACATAGAGGTTTTCTGATCTTTGTTGGGAAAGCTGTATTTTTAAAGATGTACTTACCAGGTGGTTGTGGTGGTGCATGCCTATAATACCAGCCTTCTGGGAGGCTGAGCCAGAAGGATTCGTGTTTGAGCCCAGCCTACGCACTTTGTAAGATCCTGCCTCTAAATAAAAAATAAAAGCGGGGTGGGGATGTATCTTAGTGTGAAGGCCCTACATTCAATCCTCAGTACAATATATATGCACAAAAAGAGGTACCTACTTTTTCTTTCAATCTTCAAAATACTTCATTACGGAGTATACAGTACAAGGCTGATAGACAGTTTTCCAGTATCCTCTAATACCCACACTACCAATGAAGCACTGCAAAGTACCTGGCACTGCCCATAAAGCTTTTCTTATTTTCACTTTCAACTTGCTAAGCTCTGATTTTTCCATCACTTTTTATTCTATTTGCCATAGCTCCTTCAGATACAGCTCCTTTTCATGTTTATGAATGATAAGTTCATTTACTGTACCTTTTTTTTGGGGTATTGGAAATTGAACTCTGGACCTTGAGCTTGCCAGGCAGGCGCTTGTGCTGCTGAACTATATCCTCAGCCCTATGCCTTTTTTTGTTTATTTAAGATGGAAAGAGAGCCAGGGATATAGCTCAGTGGCATAGCAACTGCCTGGTAAGCATAAGGTTGTGAGTTTGAGGGCTGGGGATATAGCTCAGTGGAATAAGCACCTGCCTAGCAAGCGCAGAGTCCTGAATTCGATCCCCAGTACCACCAAAAAAAAAAAAAAAGGGTTGTGAGTTTGAGTCCCTGTACCAAAAAAAAAGGAAGGAAAAGTAAACACATTAGCATAGTTTGCTTACCAGAACTGAGAACCTCACAACTCAGTTTTATTTATTGCTTAATTTACCTTTAGAACAAAGTCATGGCTTATCAAAATTTATAGATATAATTTCTTTTTCCTTAAGTCAGTCATTTTACTTAAACTTTTCTTCCTTGTTACAGATATTAAAAAATATTACTTGGTATTCAGAACGAGTTTTAACTGAAATTTCACTGGGGAGTCTCCTGATTCTGGTTGTAATAAGAACCATTCAATACAACATGACAAGGACAAGAGTAAGTATTCCATAGAAACTTTGCTATCTTTATGCTAACAGTATAATTACAACTATTCTTTAAAGTAATCTCAGCTTTTAGGGTGCTAATAGTCTCACAAAAAATGTTGGAAAAATACAGATCAACATATAGGCACTGATCTTATATAATCTTGTATTACATGTTTATAGTGTAGCGTGTGGTTCTTAATATTTAATGACTGGATGATCAGAGACATGTATGACATAGAAAACAAGCAGTGTGACACATTTAGATCCAGTTTGTCATGTGTCTTTGCTGAATTGATAACACACTGGTTTGCCTTTTAAAAGCAACAACAACAAACTATAAGAAGTACTAATCACAAGAAAATATATTTTCAGATAGGAAAGAAAGATAGAAGAGAGAGAGAATGCTTTAAACAGTAAAAAGAAAGCAGGGACAGGAGGTATGGCTCAGTGCTGGAGTACCTGCCTAGGACTTACAAGGCCCTGAGTTCTACCCCTAGCACTGAGGGGAAAAAAAAGAGTCTGTTTATATTCATTGAGAACAGTTTCATTTCTGGTAATAGGGAAATGATGAACAGAACTAATAGCTAAATGGTCAAGTTTATTTCAGTGTTTTTATTTTATGGGGCTAATGTAAATACATGCCCATATTTTATTTATCTGATACCCTAGGAGTTAAATATTGTTTGTTTGTTTTTGAGACAGGGTCTCATTATGTAGCTCAGGCTGGCCTCAAACTCACTGTATAGCACAGGCTAGCCTCAAACTCGCAACAGTCCTCCTGCCTCAGCCTCCTACATGCTGGGATTACAGGCATATGCCACCACACTCAGCCTAAATGTTTTAGGATGGAGAATTTTTGCCTTTTTAAAAAAGTAATTATTGTGTACATGCTATATTATGTATAACCAGTAGGTCTTAAGCAGCACACTGTAATTAAATATTAGCATCCTACGGCAAATTATTTCACTATTCACCATGGTGAGAATAATGAAGATCATTGAGAGCATTGTAATGTTTTGTGTCATTAATTGCTTCATATGAGTTGTTGAGACTTTAAAGGCTCTGTCCTTACAGATTTGGGAACTAGAGAAAAGACATTGTGGGCTCAAACTATAAAACTGGTGGCAATCGGGTTACATTTTCATCTAGTTTACCTTGCTTGAAATACAGAGAAGACTTGATATCTGTTTCAAACTTGCTGTTTTCTAACAGGACAAGTACCTTCACACAAATTGCTTGGCAGCTTTAGCAAATATGTCGGCACAGTTTCGTTCTCTCCATCAGTATGCTGCCCAGAGGATTATCAGGTAAATATGAGCTTTAAAGAAAATACTGATTTTTGCCTTCTGGCTGACCTATTGAGACAGATACCATGTCAGTCCTTTTTTAATGATGTATACAAAAAATGCCAAATTTTTCCACTGAATTTTAAAAATGTCCTTCCCGTTTGGTTGAAAATATCTTCTATTTTATTTTATAAACCAGTTTTTACACAAAGTTAATCATTTGCATTTATTTATGGTGGCACTGGGGATTGAACCCAGAGCCTTCCTACTGAACTACATTCACACTCCCCTCCCTTTGAGACAGAGTCTCACTGAGTCAATACACTGGTCAGGCTGGGTTTAAACTTGCAGTCCCCCTGTCTCAGGCTCTCAGAGCGCTAGGATTACGTGGGCCACTATGCTCCACTTATTTTAATTTTTTGTCTAGTTTTAGGTCCTGGGTGTTTTTTTTAACAGAAACAGGTGCTTTTCTTAGTAATAAAAACTAAATCTTAAAATAATTGCTGAGTATTTTATAGAGCATCACACTATGAAGAGTTATATTTGTTTTAGAAAATTCTTCTTTTTTTTTTTTATCATGGCAGTATAGCTTGAATCCAGGGCCTTATCCATGCTTAGAAAGTGCTCTACCACTGAGTTGTGACCCCAGCGATGGCAGTTTTTTTCATAGCAATTTACTCTTGTATTAATTTTCGATGGTTGCCATAGGAAATTAGTGGCATAAAACAAAACAAATTTGTTATATTACAATTGTATAGATTAGAAATCCAGCAGAGGTCTTGGCAAGCTGAAATCAAGGTCAACAGGGCTGCATTACCCCCTGGGTGCCCCAGAGGAAATGTGTCTTTACTTTGATGTTAGAGGCTGCCTTATTCCTTGGCTGTTGGTCCCTTCCTTATTTTCAAAGTCAGCTACTGTGCGTTGTTGAGTCTCTTGTGTCCAGTCACTCTCCTCCTGTGGTTCCCTGTTCCACTTAGAGGACACTCGTGATTGCCTTGGTCCTCCCTGAATAATCCAAGGTGATCTCCCCATCTCAGGTTCCTTAAGAGAATCACAACTGCAAAGTTCCTTTGGCTGAGTAAGCTAACATTCACAAATACGGAGGGTTAGGAGGTGCACATCCCGAGGGTACCATTATTCTGTCTGCCACAGCTGTCAGCATCAGAAACTTCTTTTTCTTTCCTTTTGTCAATGGCGTGATCTTTCAAGTTAAGAAAGCCCATTAACCAATCATGCATGACACCAGGGATTTTTAACACATGGGTACTTTTTTGTCTTCTAGTAGGAGGCACAATATTGTCTTAGCAGATTGCAAGTTGAACATTTATTGTCTAAGGTTAGAGAAGATAGGTTTGTTTCTTTTTTTTTGCACATTTTTGCAGTACATACTGATCATGTTCATTGTGGGGCTAATGTAGTTTTGATTATTAGTTTTTGTTTCTGGTCATTGGTGCCAGTCCCAACCCCATATCACGTTTAAGCTTTGCTCGAAGGGTCTACCCAACTGTTACTTGTTTACTGCCCTGTGTTCATTTTTAATAATTATTCAAAACTATTGTTTGTTCTTTATTTATCTTCACAGTTCAGTAGAGGATACTTTGCCTTGACTCACTACCAATTGCATTTATGGGATAGGTTATACTTGAGAGATTATCTAGCTGACTAACATGAACTTATAAAGTAACAGTCTCTTCATATTCAGAGTCTCCTAGGTATTGTAAGGAGATTTTGGTTTCTAAAAGCTAATCTTTGTCACTATGCTGTACTTCAGCCTGTTGGATACAAGTATTTCTTTTTTTTTTTGGCGGTACTGGGAATTGAACTCAGGACCCTGCGCTTGCTAGGCAGACGCTTATTCCACTGAGCTATATCCCCAGCCCGGATACAATTATTTCTGTGCTGCTCTGTGGTCTCTTTCTATGTGTAGATGTGAAGTTTTACAGTGGCTTCATGAGGATTTCATTATAACATTAATTTTTCCTCAACTGATAAGTCCTATTCAGTGTGAAAATGCCAAATGGATTGGTTCAGAACTGAAGTTCTAATAAAATGTACTAAGTAAGATTAAATAAAAAATTCTAAATGAAAGTGGTGGAAATAATACAAGTAAAGCATTGTGCCCAATTTTCTATATTTGATGCCCAAAATAGAAAACAAACCAATCATACTGAGGAAATAAGAAATGTAATTTAGTTTGTTATATGAAAATAATTAGATTGTTTATCAATAACGAATAGTGCTTTGCTTCATTTTTATGGACTGTTATTTAGGATCATCTAAAGAACTATTTTAAGTCATGAGGGAATATCAAAAGCAGTAATAAAGACTTCTGGCTTCAAATAACTTATAGTTCAGTAGTAGGAATTAAACAAAGATCCTATCCTATATATAAGATACAAAGATCTTAAGAACAGCAGAATGTAGTAAATAATATAATAAAATAAAAATTCCTATGATGGGGGTGAGAAATTGGTTCAGGATTGGTAAGAACACAGTGCATTGAAAGATTAAACAAGGTACCTAGAGGCTGGCCAGATGGGAAAAACATCAACCACAGCCACCAAAACAAAACAAGAGAGGGTATAGTGAGCAGAGATGGTTTATGAGTGGAAAACGACCAGTCCCAATTGGTTGACTTGTTGTGGTACTGTAGAGGATTATAGATGAAAACCCTGAAAGAACTAGGGTCTATTCTGGAGGGGCTTAACAGATTCAAAATTTAGCCTAATGGAGTAGAGAGAAATGAAGGTCTGATTTCTACTAACAGCAAAGAAGAAAAGGTAAATGGGTAAACTATTAATGGGTTTTAAAGAAAATGTAAGGTAGATTTCTAGTCATCCATGTCAGCAGATGATATTGGTGTTTCTGTTTGTCACACTGTGGAAACAGTTCTCACAGGTTTGCAAGTGCTGCCAATACTTCTGGTCTAAGGACTTCATTTGAGTAACCAGTGTGGACCAGAGCATCCATGTCATCCAAGAGAGATCCTGTTAGAAATACTGAGTGTAGACCCACTTTAGACTGGTAAAAATTGGGACACTTACACAGTTTAAGGTATTATTTTGTCACAGCTAGTAAGCGGCTGCCCTTGTTTGTACAGATCAAAAACCCATGCTCACCTACGGCACTGCCGTAGGCAGGCTGGCAGAATGTCACCTGCCTGGAACTGTGCATTCAAAGTCTAATGGGTTTTCTGAAGCAGATGGGAGTCCTGAAATCCAGGGTGGCCATGCTCTTGTTAATCATGTCATTTGCTGCTCCCCACCCCTTTAGTCTGGCTACGTTTCAATAGAGTCATGAAGATAGTGAAGTCTTTTTAAAAATGTTTTTTTAAAACCAACTATTTGAGATAGGCGTGGGTATGTGCAGCTGTTATGATACATGATGTATGGAAATTGTCCTGGGAAGTAAACATGAAAGGAAGCCAAGAATTTGTATCATTTAGCCTAGAACTTTCTTCCACTAAACCTTATTTTAATTCAGTAAATACTTATCTTTTACTGTATGCCTACTACTCTTAAAGTTTTATTTGTGACTTATTACATTTTCATTTCAGGCTAATACTGTTTTTTATACATGTCTAGATGGTAAATGTTACAGTGATTCTTTTTTTTTAAATAATTGAGTTTCCATCTTGTTATCTGTTGTCCTTTTAGTCAGGAAGTAGGGAGTTACCTGATACAAAGAATTATAATGAAATTTAAGTTCAGCTCTGTCTTAAAATCTTAGTAAGTTATTAAACTTCTGTTTTCCATCCCTAAAATGAGATATCATAACTAGTTCATGTGTTGTGAGAATTGATAATGGCTTATAAAGCCTTTTGCATCTCTGTTCTTTATTATAGCATCATATTTTTTGAAATAATTTTTATCTAAAAATAGATTTGGATCATATCCCTCCAAAAGTATTTCTTGGTTTCTTTTAATATTACTAGGTTTTGATTCCCTGCCGAAGCAATAATCAAATTGTCTGTATTTCCCAAAAGGTAGAAAATGAAGGCCTCACTGAATGTAGATAGAGGTTTTTAATAATAATGTTTCTTTTTGATCAGTTCCTGCCCAGTCCCTGGGCAGCAAACAGGTTCCAGTTTCTCCCTTGGTGTCGCCTGTGTTGATTCTTGTTTCATCTTGGCAGAGCATGAACCAAGAAAAGAAGGAAGAATGTTTGCCTTCAAAACGTGGCTTCCTGTACTTCCTACAGCCAGTGCTACTTTAAAGGCAGCTAAATTTTTTCAGGAAGTCCCTCATGGTTTACTTTTTCAGTTTAGACTTTTCTCAGGCAATTACACTGAGAGCATTTAGATAGCTTGAAGTTGAAAACTTTTAAGTTCCCAATTGAGGATTTCTAACTATTCGGAGAATTACTAGCATTATACAGCGTGTCTTTGCAAACTTAATGGGACGTGTAAAAATTTCCTAAGCCATTTAATTTCAGTTTAGATTTCTGGCACACCCAGACTGTTAGCTTTTAAAGAAGTGTGCCATGCATTTATCCAGATTTTTATTTCTTGTAAGTAGAGACGTTTGTGGACAGAATTGCCATATGGGAAATTAAACATTAAAAGGATTTGCATAGAGGTTTATAGAATGTCGTATCATATTGTAGAGGTCAGTGGTGGAGGGATGTTGTTTATACTTTAACCTTCTAGATGTGTATTAAGCCTCCATTCCTGTCTACTACTGTGAAAGATCTGAGATATTTACTCTACTTTTAGGTTAGCTAATTAGCCTTTCTCAGTTTTGTAGATCCTAATAAGAGACTCAGTACTCCTGGGACAGAGACAAAGAACAGTTCATTACTGTCTTTTTATTAAATATTTTGTTATGAATTATTACATTACTAGGAACCAGAATGTCTTCATTTTCTTGTGTGTCTCCCATGCCCATAGGACAACATGACAAGATACAGGTAATATCTGCAAATGTAATGGGTTGCATTAGAGGTAAAGACCCTATGCATAGGAGACCATAATCTTTTATAATAGCTTCAAGCAAACCTGTCTAACCTCTGCTTTGAAGGGAGCCATCTTTAGATACGCTTGACAGCAAACTGCCCTCTGCTAAAGAGAGAGACATTGTCTTTATCTTCCAAGTCTATAAACAGCCACGAAAAGATAGTCCAGGATGCAAGCCCCTCTACATGCCTGCTTTTAAGATATACAAAAACAAGAGACTGGAAGTATTGAATGGCTTCATTAGTCTCTGCTTTGCTCATGCGTCATAATGACTCTCCAGTTCAGGTTGTACTGACAACCCTAATACAGCCCTAAGCCTTGGTCTGAGTGGCTTTGACAGATCTAGAATATTTTTGCTAAAATATTATATTAGATTTGGTAAAATTTTGTGGCATTATAAAATTATATGTTTGGTAGAACCTTTAAAAATCATCAATGAAAACTTATAATTTGACATATGATAGTATTGGAATTTAGAGTTGACTATGTTAACTATGTGACTAGGGCAAGCAAGTGAATGCTTGCAAATGAACACAAGCAAATGAAGCAGAAATATAAATGAAGTCATCCAACCCCTAGTATGTGTAGAACTCTTTCAAATAAGTGAAAATCTCAAAAAACACATTTAAAAGAGTTAATTTTTTGTTTGTGGTACTGGGGATTGAATTCAGGTCCTTCACACTATGTTACGTCCTTAGTCCTTTATCATTATTTTTCATTTTGAGACAAAGTCTCACTAAGTTGGCCTTTCTGGGGGTACAACTTGCCATCCTCCCGCCTTAGACTCCTAGACTGTATCACCACATCTGGCTTACATAAGAAATTTTTAAGTTATTTCTAGCTTCAAAAAATGTAAATTTGTACCTAACTTTATTTCACTCACTTTTCCACCTTTCCTCCCTACTGTGGATCATTTTGAAGCAATTCATCCTATCATATCATTTATATAAAAGATACAAGTTTTCATGAACACCTATTTATGATTGATTCCTCTGGAAATGGTAGAGAAGAAAGTCAGCATTATCACCAACATTCAAATAAGTGTGGATATTAAGCACAGGGTCCTTAGTGATTTGGAATCCAGGTCTTCTCAGAGCTCACTCTGTGCCACTCACAGTGTTATTCATGGAAATTGTTATTTAATTTTGACTGTATTCCTCTATGAGGTGCAGACTTTCTATTTTATATGTGAGGAAACTGAGACCCAGAGAGACTGTGAAGTATATTCAGGGTCATGTAGCCCCTAGTGTGATGCAACTGAAACTGGAACTCAGGGCTGACCCTGGCCTAGAAATGTTTCTGGTAGACATGACACTGATAGACACTGAGAAAGGCCGAAGTCTTTTGCCTTATACCCAGATTCTCAGTTTTGAATGAGTGGGCTGTCTGTGCTCTGGGATTACTTCAGTACAGCGGTTTTCAAAGTAGAATCTGCAGGCTATAGAGAGTCCATGGGATTTAAACACTTGCCACTTACACTGTACTCACAGTTGTACCACACAGAAGCACAGTTGAGGTAAAACAATTAAGATCTTAGTACAAACTAAGTGACATCCCACTGTACTAGCACTCGCTATATTCTCTATAATCACTTGCCATGAAAAAGAATTTATCGGGCTGGGGATTTATCTCACTGGCATAAGCACCTGCCTGGCAAGTGCAAGGTCCTGAGTTCGATCCCTGGTACCACAAAAAGGAAAAAAAGAATTTATCCTCAATTTAAAATGTCCTTGATGAAGTGGTGATAATGATCAGTTGTAATAAATGTTGACTCTTAAATGCATGTGTTTCTAATATTTTGTTGTACAAAACCAGGAGTTCACATAAAGCAATTCTGCATACTGAACTGTAGTGATTATCTTCAGGAAAAATATATGTGATTAAAGGCATGAGCTGAAGTAGCCACTTGTTTGATGAAATACCACTTTTACCTGAAAAGTATTTGCGGCAATCTATAGTTGTTTAGACTTGGCAGACATTTTCTTGAAAATTAATAAAGTGGGGGTCTCATTTTAAAGAAAACAGTTGCCAGTGGTGGTTGCCAATAATAAAATTAGAGCTTTCAAACAAAAATTAGAATTCTGAAAAACTTGTACCTGGCACCATGAGTTTGCTTTCAAATAATTTTAAAACTTTTGTGATAAGATAAATTATGTTAATAAATGGGGATTTTTGAAAATAGTATACAATGAAATGTGTCAACATTTGGAACATGTGCTAAATGAATTAATGAACCATTATTTTTCGAATGACTTAAGAATAATTTTTTATGAACTATACTATTTATGTTAACATAATGTGACCATTATTATATCTAAATGAACTAATAAATATTTTAGATTTTCCTTAAATTGTATCAGTATGATCTATATATAAAATTATTGGGGTCCTTAATAATTTTCTAAGTGCCGAAAGGGGCCCTTTGATAGAATTTAGTAACTGCTATTCTAAACCCCTTTTAGGGGATGAGATAGGCAGAGTGAAAGTGAGCATGTCTGTGTTATAAAGTTCACTGTGTATATTTTAAAATATCTATTATTTCTGAATTAATTATGTCCTTCCTTCCATCAGTATAATCAATACCTATGCATGTTTGTATTATTCATGATTCCACTTAATAAACATTTATTGAGAATATAGTTACCAGGGTTTGGAAGAGAAGGGAGTATATAGAATATATGTCATGTTTATCCTCTGTAGGAGCTTAAGGGCTTTAATCTAAAAAAATCATAAGATGGCAGTGTAAACAGTACTACATTGTTTTTAACTTTATTGTTAATCTTGCCTGGGTGTGGCTATAAATTTATTCTGATTATCTATTGTTTTATAACAAACTATTTCAAAACTTTGTGCCTTAAAATAGCAGTTTGTAATAATATCACAGAGTGCTGTGAG
This sequence comes from Dinomys branickii, assembly GCA_004027595.1. Lineage (NCBI taxonomy): Eukaryota > Metazoa > Chordata > Mammalia > Rodentia > Dinomyidae > Dinomys > Dinomys branickii. Next base: position 97,762 of record PVLD010005428.1, on the reverse strand, counting down.
TTCATTGGTTAGCTGAATGAGACTCATTCAAAGTCTCTTTGGTGTTTGTAGTCACCGAACAGCTAGGTTCACATACCTACTCTGAGCAGCTAGATAGATACCATCTCAGGGTGGTCAGCTGGGAGGGCTACTGAGGTATTGACTAGAACACTTCAGTTCTCTGTGTGACCTTACCCTGATGCTTGATCTTCTCTAAGCAGTACAGCCAGGTTCTTAACGGGGACTATCTCAGAGTAGCCGAAACTGTACAATTTCTTATAACCTAGCTCAGTTCTCTGAAAACATTATTGTTGACTTATTTTATTGATCAAAAACAGGTCATGTGAGCAGCTCAGATTCAAAAAGAGAGCAGGCCCACAGAAGTGCACAAATGCTGGGAGGTGATGTCCCTTTGTGGCCATCTTTAGACTCTAGCTGCTAATAACACTATTAAATTCAGTGTCATGAATTATTAGTGTAGCTGAGAAAATGAATTATTACTTTCATTTTTAAGTTCTGGGTTTAAGATAAACATCTAGACTTCTGTTCTAAGTAGAAACACTGAATCCATTCAAATGCTATTCTTTATATTTTCTTTGCTTTATATAATTTTATTTGAAATTTTCTCTCCCCTGACTTTTTTGTATGTTCAGTTTCCTTTGTTGAGAAGGTCATACCCACTCTGCAGGAGAGGTGTCTATTTATAGCTAAGGCAGGAAAGGATCAGAGTCACACAGAGTTCCTGGGCTGTGACTGCTCATGTGGCTGTCTTGCTGCCCACAGAGGTCTCATCTTGGTCTGAAAAAATATAGGGTGCTGTTCCATGACGTGACTGGCTGGATGCTTTTGCTCTCTGTTAGTGGCATCTGCAAGAGAGACTGAAGGACAGCACTAAGTTTGGGGAGAGGCGCTCAAAGATTGCTTGGAAACAGCATTTATGAAGCATTTTTACCATCTTAGATTTGGTTGTATGTTCAACAGTCACTTGGAGATCTTGCTGGAGGAAATTTGATAGGGGGTGCTTTTAACACACCTCCCCTTGGTGGTGCTGTTGCACTGTAACTTCAAAGAGAACAGATTTTTTGTTGCCTAGTTTTTGAAACAAATATTTTATTGGACATTAAGGTACACCAGGCCCAGTGCTAGGCTACAGGGAACTTAATAAGATACAATTACTGTCCTCATAGTCTAGTCCTACCGAGAGATGATGTAAAGCTCATGATTTTAAGTTCCTAAGAGGGTACCAAATAGCTCTTAAATATATATTAAAAGGCACAATTTCATGCTAAAAAAAATGCCCTTTAAACACTTCACTGATGTGTCATTTTTACCTATCAGATTAGAAAAATCTCTTTTCCAGGTACATTGGAATAAATCCTCTCAAACTTTGCTGAAGAGTATGTAAATTGATGCAACACTGTGGCAGTAATTGTCCAAATTCCGATTACATTACTTTTCCCCCAATAATCATATGCTCATTTGTGCAAAATGACAAGGTACCTTTAGTTTGGTATTTTTTTTTTAAATAATAGCAAAAGGTGTGACACAAATACCCATCAAGAAAGACATAAAGGTAGTAAACTGATAAAATAGACAATGTGCAGCTGTTTAAAAAAAGATATTGATGGAAGCTGCTCTGACATTATTTGAAAAAGTATACTACACATATTATGAAGCAATTATATATAAATGTGATTAGTGAATGTAGGGGGAATATAATATATTTGCAATACTGCAATATATCCATATAATTATACATTTTTATAGAAAAGCTATGCCATATATAAAATTTCATTGGCATTTTCACATATATATGAGTACATATTATCTGTAATGTATTATCTATGTTGAGAGATATATTGCTATAGTGTGATGGTTTGAAAGTACATAATTTATCCAAACAAGATTAATACCATATATCTGGACCTATTAAGTTGTTTGTTTATATGTATGTATACACAAATACATATAGTTTGGGGAAGAAAATCTTTGTGCATGTATAAAAGTGTATGATAGTGGATAGCGATCACAAACATGGTGGTATTTCTAGTGGATTTTTTTTTTCTTTTTGTTTTTTCGAGACAGAGTTCACTATGTAGTTCAGTTTGGCCTTGAACTGTCTATGTAGCCCAGCCTGGCCTTGAAATTGTAGCAGTCCTCCTGCCTCAGCTTCCCAAGTGCTGTGATTACAGGGATGCACCACCATATCTGGTTATGGCAGTATTTCTAGCTGTGTTAAATAATCTTAGGAGATTATTTAACTTTTCCGTGTATACCATTCAGCACCTAAACTGAAGAATGTGAATAAAAATGTCTACTTTGTAGAGTTATTTTGCGGGTTTAATCAATAAAAAACAGAAAAACTATTTGGAATAATGTTTCATATATTTAAATGCGAGCCAACGCTTTCTCCCCAGAGGTAGAGTATGAGGAAAACAAAAGACAGAGACTTCATTCTGAATAATTATTATTATCTATCTTGTGAGTGCAAAACCTTTCATAAGCACTTGTTGGTTGCCTGTCCTTTTGATACTTACTGTCCGCTAAAGTGATCCTTAGGGTCACAGGTAAGAGACTCTTATGAATAGTTTGTTTAATAAAATTTAGCACTTGGAAAATACATGGATGAATGGCTGCAGGCAGCTGCTTTCTTAAGGAGGTGGAGCTAGTTATGCTGCTTCCACTAAGCCGGGAAAGGTGTTCGGGGTCTGTCTGGGAGAGCAAAGCTAGGACTAGTGACTACACACTCCTTGGTTCACCTCACTAGGTTTCATTAACAAAGAGGGCATTGATTTGGCCTTCCCTGCCCTACTTGTGTTCATGTTATGTTCATCTACGGCCTCAGAGTCAGGGGGCTCCTCATACCCAGTCTCCCTGCAGGGTTGCCTTTTAGGGGCAGTCGCTGTATATTTGCCCACTTATTTATGTTACTATTTTTAAAAGGCTTTATTTCCATTTCTTAATTGTTAGCTGGTTCTTTGAATTTATCCCAGTCTATTTCCCTTTCTGAGTTAACTATTTATATAGTAATTTTTTCTTTCCACATACTATATGCTTTTTTAGGTGGAATATATTAGATAAAATGGAAACAGCTCAGAAATGCCAAAAATATGACTAAAGATGCACATTTACATATTTTATTTGCATATTAATGGATATTTCATAGATGACACACTCACCTGAAAAACTGAAAGTCCCTCATAATACCTAGATTTTAATTTTTAAATTATCCAGAGTGACACTTGATAAGTGAATGAAACATTCCAGAACTGTGAAAATGTTAGTTCTGCTCCTTATGTGTACTTGAGCTTCTCATGTAAGAGATACTATGTGATATTTCAGCTGTGTGCCTGACTTATTTCACTTAATATTACAATCTCAGGGTGTATTCATTTACCTATGAATCGCTCAAGTTTATCCTTTTTCATGGCAAAGTATTAATACTCTGGTGCATATAAATTCTTTATCCATTTGTCTGTTGATGAGCACACAAACTGTTTCCAAGATTTAGCTGTTGTGAACTGTGCTGCTATAACCATGGGTATGCATGTCTCACTGTAATATCATAACTTTAACTCTTTTTGGGAAGATAGCTAGAAAGGGGAGAGCTGGGTCAAATAAAATTTGTAGTTTTAGCCATTTGAGTTGATTTCCACAGTGGTAGTACTAGTTTCATTGTAATTTACACCAACAATGTGGGAGTCCACCCTCCCCTATCCTTGCCAGCATTTGTTGTTTAATTTCTTGATGAAAACCATTCTTTCTGCAATAAGATAGAATTGTAGGGGTGTTTTAATTTGCATTTCTGTAACGAACAGCAATGATGAATTTTTTATATATTTATTGACTATTTCTACTTTTTAGAAGTGTCTATTCAAGCTGGCCACTCTTTGATTGGGATTTTCTTTTGGTAGGCTCTAAGTTTTTTAAATTCTTTACATATTGTAGATACTAGTCCTAGCTGGCAAAATTTCTTCTCATTTTGTATGTTTTCCCTTTATTTTGTTGGTTGTTTCCTTTGCTATGCAGGAGGTAGGAGGATCTTTTTCAGATGGGAAGGGGAATGAGGGCTGAAAGGAGAGGGGGAGGAAGGAGGATTAGAAATAGAATTGGAAAAAGATGGGGACAGAATTTTTGCAGATGGGAAAGGGAACTAAGATTATAGGGAGGAGGGGTCGAGGATGAGAAAAAAATTGGCATATGTCGTGAGCCAGTACCACCTCACCACAATGGGTATGGTTATTGTATACTGCAAACATGTAAAAAACATGCTTATTATCCTAGTATTTTATACAAATTTTTAAATCATTTTATACAAATTTTGCATCATTAAATCAGAAATCAAATGTCTGGTGTTAAAATGCAGGTTGAAGTAGTGTAGAAAAATTTTGCTCTCAGAAGTCTGAAAAGGAAAAGATAACAAAGATTCTATAGCATGTTTTTGATATTGCATTTGTTAAATGGAGTCAGTATTAAAAGTGATGATCAAAAGAGTGTAGCATTTTCAGTCTATAAGTATTTTTCTCCTTTGTAGCCATGCAGAGTACTTATTTGAGATTGTCTTTTTCTTTCTTTCCATACCATTTGCACCTGTTTGTCAATATATATTGATTAGCTTTATTGTATTCCATAAGTAATTACTAACCTTGACTGTTCCAGGCAGTGGTGGGAAATGCAATATTACGCTATATTTTAAAAAATTATTTTCTTAAAATTGTGTCAAACCCAGTTTGATGTATCATGCACCTCTCATCATCTTGACTTAAAAAGTGGGAATAAAGCTTATTAAAGTCTTTGTGTTACCATTGCATCTATTTTTAAAAACTTGCTCATAATTTGAAGTAGTATTTTGTATTAGCTTCTGTTATTCTTTAGTTGTTGATAATAGTACTGTTATGTGCTGAAAGGATTTCATCAAGTGTATCAGTCAGATTTAGGTTCAACTGTTAATAACAGAAAAGTAGAAAATATGAGTGGCTTAAAGGAGAAAAAATTTTATTTTTCTAAGTAAAAGTCCAAAGCAGTCCTTCTAGGACTCATAAGGAGGCTCTGTTTCAGGGGGTCTGTATCAGTTTCCATTTGCAGCTGTACAAATTACCAGAATGTAACTTCATAAAACATAGATTTATTGTAGCCAGAAATCTGTCTTGACTCTGTTTTGGATTTCACAAGGTTGAAATCAAGTTGTTGGCCTGTTGGATTCTCACATGGAGGCTCTAGGAAAAAACCTGCTTCAGGCTTGTTCAGATTATTAGTGGAATCCAGTTCCTTGTGACTATAGGATCAGGGTCCTCCCTAACTTAGGGAGCTATCCTTCCTCAGCTAGGGCCTGTTTTTAGCTACTGGAAGCCTCTCCCTTGTCCTTGCTCATGGTCTTATATAATGCTCAGTGGCATATAACATGGCTCTTCTTATGCTCAGAATCTCCCTGACTTCTGCTATATCTCTCTGATTCTATACAGATAATGTTCTCTGCTTATAAGGGGTTTATATATCACACTTTCATTATTCATTCATGCATCGTCTTGCTTAATTCTGTGTCTTGGCTACTATGGATAGTGCTGTGTTAAACATGGAAGTGCAGATGCCTCTTCATTCTGATTTCAGTTCTGTTGGATATACTGCATACCTCGTAGTGGAAACTGCTGTATCATATGTCCTGTTTCTAGTGTTTTTGATGAACCTTTGCACTGTTTCCTACAATTATTTTTGCTAATTTGCATTTCTACCAGCAATACGTGAGTGTTCCCTATTCTCCACATCCTTTGTAGTATGTTTTGAGCTCACCTCTGGTTTTATTCCTTTTGTTCAAGATTACTTTTTGAGTACTTGGGGTTTTTGTGGTTCCAAACAAATTTTAAGAATCTTTCTTCTATTTCTGTGAAGACTGTCATTGATCTGTTGATAGGAATTTCATTGAATTTGTAGAGCACTTGGGTTTATATGAACATTTTAACAGTTCTTTTGGCAGTATAGAGAGTTCAGTAGTTCTTTCCATCCATGAATGTAGAATGTCTTTCCACATTTTTTGTATCTTCTTCAATTTCTTTCTTTAGTGTTTTTAACTTTCATCGTAGCCATTATGAATAGAATTACTTTCTTGATTTTTTTTCTGAGAAGTTTCATTACTGTGTATTAAAATGCTACTCATGTCATGTATGGTTTCATTTGATGATTTCATATCCTGCAACTTTGCTGAATTTATTTGCATTGTGTTTGGTTCTTCTCCTTTTGCCTGTTAGTCTAGCCACGTTTGTCTCTTTTATGCTTTCAAAAACTTTATTGATCTTGTATATATTTTGTCTATTTTATATATTTCTTCTCTGATCTTGTGTTTTTTCTTTCATTCCACTAATTTTGTTTTTTGTTTGTTCTTGCTTTTCTAGTACCTTGAATTCATTGTTAGATAGTTTATTTGGGATCTTCCTATTTTTTGGTGTATGCACTTATAAATCTACCTCTTAGTAACCCTTTTGATGTGTACCACAGGTTTTAGAGTATTGTATTTTTGTTTTTGTTTCAATGAATTTTTAAATTCCCTTTAAAGTTTTTCCAGAATCCATTGGTCCTTTAAATTCCCTTTAAAGTTTTTCCAGAATCCATTGGTCCTTTGGAGAATGTTTAATGTTCATGTATTTTTATAATTTATAAAGTTCTTCTTGTTGATGTCTGGTTCTATTCCATTATGACTAGAGATACATGCTATGATTTCTTTTCTCTTTTAACTCTGGGTTTAACCCAGGGTCTTACCACTAAGCTACATCCCCAATCCCTTTAAATTTTTTTGACATGGTTTTACTAAGCTATTCAGTCTGAGCTTGAGCTTGTGATCCTCCTATTTTGCCTGGCAGAGTGCTGGGATTTATTCTGGTTATGATTTTAAGTTTTTTAAAATTTGTTGAGACTGGTTTTGTTGCCCAGCATATGTATCTATCCTGGAAAATGCCCCATAAAATGATGAGAAGAATGTCTATTATGCAGTTATTGGATGAAATGTTCTGCAAATGTCTGTTTGTTTGTTTCCATTTGTCTGTAACAATTCTATATGTCTTTTGGTGCATGTGTGTGGTTAGTCTATCCATTTATGAAACTTTTTGTATTACAGCCTATCTCTCCTTTGACATCTAATAATGTTTGCTTTATATACTTGAGTGATCCAGTATTGGTGCGTATATATTTATACCATTTTTACCTTCTGTTGAATCTATCCCTTTATCATTTTTCCTTTTTGTACAATTTTTAAGTCCATTTGGTTTACTGTAAATACAGGTACTCCTTTTTGCTATTGATTTTTTTATAAGTGTGCCTTTTTCTGTCCTTTCTCTTTTAGTTTTGTGGTAAAATGAACTTTACTAGTAGGCAGCATATTGTTGAACTTAGTTTTTTAATGCATTAAACCGTCTGTAGTTTTGGGGCTGGGAATATAGCTCCACGGCATAAACACTTGCCTAGCAAGCATGAGGTCATGCATTCGATTCCCAGTACAAAAAAAAGAACAAAAACAAAAACAAAAGACCACACCGGAGACTTTATTTTGGGGGCTAGGGATATAGCTCAGTGGCATAAGCGCCTGCCCAGCAAGCATCAAGGTGCTGAGTTCAATCCCCGGTTTTGGGGGGAAAAAAAAAAAAAAACTAAACCATCTGTAGTTTTAATTAAGGTACTTAATATGTTTACATATAAGGTTATTATTTATAAGGAAAGACATATTCTTGTCATTCTGTTGATGTTTTTCTGGTTGTTTTGTATGTCTTTTGTTCCTTATTCAGTTTTATGATTTGTTGATTCTCTGTATTTTTTGGTTATCTTTTGCATGTCTGTTCTATTGTTTTTATAGTTTTGCATGTTTCATAATAATAGTTGTCATTCTTGCACTTGTAGTGTACCATTTCTTGTAAGGTCAGTCTAATGATGATTAATTCCTTGTTTATTTTTGTTTTCTTGGAAAGTTTTCTTTTTTATTCTGAGGGATAGCTTTGCTAGGGAAGGTATTTTGGTTGGCAGAGGTTTTTTGTAATTATTTTTTCTTTCAAGACTTTGAATATATTGTCTCATTTTTCCCTGGCCTGTAACATTTCTGCAAAGAAGTTTGCTGTTTTTTAATGCCAATTCTAAATGACTTGACATTTTTCCCTTACTGTTTTTAGAGTTGTCTATCTTATACTTTTGATCGTTTAACTATAACATGAGGATTTTTTTTTTTTCCTGAATCTATTAAGGGTCCCTTGGCACTCCTGGGCATAGAAGTTTGTATCTTTCCTAAGATTTTGGAAAATTTTCAGCATTTATTTCATTGAATAGATTTTTATGTATCTTCCCTCCCCCCACCCGCTTCTGGGATACCTAATAGTGCTCCATAATTCTCAAATGCTTTCCTTATTCTTTTTAATTTTAAAAAGATATGAATGGATTATTGCCAAAGACCCTTCAAGCGTAGAAATTCTTTTGCTTCATCAATTTTGCTATTGAGGTTCTTCACTTTAGTTTTTATTTCACTAATGGAGTTCATTAAGTCCAAGATTTCTTATTAGCTTTTATTGTGAACTTTGTGTTTACTGAATTTCTCATTCATAGCATAAATTACCTTCTTAATTTTATTGAACTTCAATGTTTTGTTGTCTCATTGTTTCCTTAAAATCATTGTTTTGACTTCTTGGTCTGATCATTAATTTTCTTTTCTCTTTTTTGGGGTCTTCTGAAAATTGAACCCAGGGGCTCATACACTGTAGGCAAGCTCTCTACCACGGAAGTACAGTGCCTCCCCACTGCCACCATTTTAAAACAATGGCTCACTAAATTGCTCGGGTGCTTTGAATTTGCAGTCCTCCTGCCTCAGCCTCCTGAGTAGCTGGATTTACAGATGTGTGGTAGCACACCTAGCAGTGTTTCTTTTTTAGGGGTTTCTGCTATTTGGGAGTTACTGTATGCTTTTGGAGGCATCATGTTACTTTATTCTTTGACACTTCTTGTGTCTATCAGTTGCCTCTACCAATATTACAGGGTAGCTTTTGTATGTAAGAAACTCTTTTTTTTTTTTTTTTTGGTGGTACTGGGGATCGAACTCAGGACCCTGCCCTTGCTAGGCAAGCGCTTATTCCACTGAGCTATATCCCCAGCCCCTAAGAAACTCTTTTCTGGTTGTGTGTCCTAGGGTGTTGGCTGGATATTCTGCTTTAGCTCTGATTCCAGGTAGGTGCTTTAATACAGCATCTATGTAGGTTGTTTAGCTGTAATCCATGTTGGCAGTATCTGCAAATATCCCAGTGGCCTACGCTGCAGAGTTGTGGCACAGTACTGCCAGTTGGAAGGTAGCGTTCTTAGGCAAGGTAGGTTCATTGGAAGCTCTGGGAACTTTGTGTCCAGCTGCATGTATCAGGTGTCTATTAATTGTGTGAGGGTGGGATCACCGTGGTGGGCCCAGGTGGATGTAGCACAGTATGTTTGGTAGAGGGTGCCTGTCAGTGTCTGAATGCCGCACAGGGGAGAGGCTAAACCACTAGACCTAGGCAAAGCACCTGTCAGGGTCTGAGGACTTATGATGCAGGTCAGGATGCACAGGGCCACTGCGACTCCAGACCTGCTGACTCCTTTCTGACTAGTAACGCAGTCAACAGTTCGCAGACACTGCAGTGTGCCCTATTTGGATGAGAAGCATTCTGCTTGTCATAGCATCCTCAGAGACTCGGACTCCTTTCAGTACACCTCTACTACCCTGGGATCTGAGCTTCCTGCTTTGGTTCCAGTCAGCATCTCAGTTCAACCTCCAGGGCAGAATAAGAGAGAGAAGTGAGGTGCAACATTGTGTGAATCTTAAGGAAGATTCCTAGGAGCTACTAGGAGATACTTAGATGTAGTGAGCAAGAATTTTATACATGTGACCAGACTCAGAAATAGTGGAAACTGTGAAATGAGGTTTTTCTTCATTGCAGTCATGTGCCCAGCTAAAAAAAAAAATCAGTTATACAGAAAAGGGAGTAATGGGTCATCAGGGAACAAGCAGTGGCCTCTGCCCCACTGAGGTGCATTTATCTCATCATTATTACAGGGCTGTAGGAATGTGAAAGGAAGGGTGAGTAAATGATTCTAACTTAGGACAAAACAGCAGGCTTCATGAAGTATGAGTGTGAAATGATATATTCATTTATTATTTTAAAGAGAGAAAGCAAATAAAAATGATACAGAATTTCAAAACAAGACAATAGGAAATTAATGATGGTTATTATATTGCATGTTATCTTCAAAGTAGTTGCTCAGATTATCAGATATGGGCATGTAAAATTCATCATTGGAAATGAAGACACTAGAAGGAATTGCGATAGCGCAATTACTGTATTGCATAGCGGGCAGCTTAGTGTCTTCTGAGCAAAGTAGAGGTCCTTAGAGTCAGATTGCAGAGAAATCCTTAAATAAGCAGTATAACTTGAACACATTTCTATCCCTAAATGAGCATCTAGTCTTGATTTTTCTATTCTTGTGTATATGGCAGTGCTTTCACAGAGTAAGTAAATCTTCATGATTCTTTGAATGAATCAAAATGTTATTCCTCATATGGCATTTTGAGTGAGAGCAACCGCTTCACAAACCTATAGGGGATGCTTTTTTTTATCCAAGTGTTCTGTGTGAAGTATATTCTTGGATTGTACTCTCCACTAGATGCCTCCAGAGTCTGTTAGCAGTTCAGGCATTCTCACATTACATGAATCTTTAATTTTTACTATGTCTAGGTTCCTTATCCACTAAAAGAAAATGTCAAGAGTACAGTTTAGGAATAAGAAACTCAGTTTCAGTCAAGGAGACTTTCTATATGGCCAGCTAAGACCAAAACTGGTAAGCAGTACTTAGGGCTGTAGGAATGTGAAAGGAAGGGTGAGTAAATGATTCTAACTTAGGACAAAACAGCAGGCTTCATGAAGTATGAGTGTGAAATGATATATTCATTTATTATTTTAAAGAGAGAAAGCAAAATGATACAGAATTTCAAAACAAGACAATAGGAAATTAATGATGGTCATTATATTGCATGTTGTTATCTTCAAAGTAGTTGCTCAGATTATCAGATACAGGCATGTAAAATAGATCAAAAAACATAAGTGCTCACTGTTCCTTTCCATGAACTAATAGAAATTAGTAGTGCAATTATCTTAGCTATCTTGTGTACATATACATATCTTTTCTTTTTTTTTTACCCATTCCTTCTTTTCTCTTTTCTCCCATCCCAGCCATCCTTTCCTTTTGAGCAGTTTCTTTCCCTTTCACAATATCTATTGTGTGTTTTGGATTTTGTTTACTCTTTCAGTTTCTTACACTGGGGAGGCAGTACAATGTTTACACATGCAGGTCTGGTTCTCAAGTTGCATCCATTTACCTATAAAAAGCCTTGAGTTTGTCTTTTTTCTAATAAATGAGTAATACTCCATTGTATAAAAACACCACATCTTTTTTATCTATTCTGTTGATGGGCATTTGGGTTGTTTCCAAGATTTAGCTATTACAAATTGTGCTGCTATAAACATGGGTGCACATATATTGCTGTGACATGATGTTCTCATTTCTTCTGGGAAAATACCCAAAAGGAGAATAGCTGGGTCAAGTGGGACCTCTAATCCTAGTTATTTGAGGAATCTCCACACTGATTTCCACAGTGGTTGTACCAGTCTCTGCACTCCCACTAACAGTAGAGAAGGGTTCCTGTTTCCCCACAGCCCTGCCAGCATTTGTCATTGTTTGATTTCTTGATGGTGGCCATTCATTCTGGGATGAGGTAGAATCTCAGTGTTTCTTTAATTTGCATTTCTCAAATGACCAAGGATGTTGAACATTTTTTTGTGTATTTATTTGCCATTTTTATTTCTTCATCTGAGAAGTGTGTATTCATCTCAGATTTGATAGTACTTGAGACTGAACCCAGGACCTTCACAATGAGTTACACCTCCAGCCCTTTTTATTTTTTATTTTGAGACGGGGTCTTGCTAAGTCACTAAATTGCCAAAGCTGGACTTGAACTCGTGAGTGCTCTGTCTCAGCCTCCCAAATAGTTGGAGTTACAGGTGTGTGCCACAGTGCCTCGCTGAAGTGAGCATGAAGAATAGTTCAACAAGTAAGGATAGGGTAATAGGAAAGTCCCATCTGTGACTGAAAACCATCAATAGGCTAGCAAGGAAAAATAATTTTAGAATGTGTACAGGATTGATCATTATTGTACAGGAATGACTTTTTATTTTATTTTATATCAATGAATGTTTGCTTCTGAAGTTTTTTTGTCCTCAACTTCTATTTCTTTTCCTGCCAGTAGGCATAAAATCAGATATAGATGTTACCGATGTTAGGAATCATGTTGACATGATTCTCTTCAAGACTATTCAGTGCTTACAGTTTGTATTTAGACTTTGATTAAGATTCTTTGGGTAATTTTACAGCATTTGATATGTTAGTACAGCATGAAGCATTTTATTTTATTTTGTATTTTCAAGACAGGGTCTCACTATGTAGTCCAGGCTGACCTTGAACTTGCTATGTATCCCACATTGGCCTCAAACTGGTGGTCCTCTTGCTTCAGCCTGCCAAGTGGGAGACTGCCAGTGTGTGTCACACCTGGCAATATGAAACATTTTAATGCTTTCATTAGAGTTGGATCTAGTCCACCCCTAACTTTGAGAAACCATGTACAAATTCATCCACTCCATTCCGCCTTACACTTGTTTTGCAAAGTGAACGTGCTGATGTTAATAACTAAGAAGGATGTGGTAGCTGGTTCTTATGTTTATTTCTTTCACATAGAATAGTGTAGGAAAGTATAACTATGACCTGCATTTGGCTTAACCTGGATAAGAGCTAAGACAATTTAAGCTGTTTAGCAGTAGCTGCAAGTCTTTGGAGGAATCATAGGAGAGATGGATAGAAATTTAGTAGGGTTTCTCCTTATGTAAGATTCTGTGATATCTTTACTCAGACGCATTGGTTTTTAGGCTTTGCTTTATGGTTTGTTCTTCTGCAGGCTTTTTGTTTTCTTTGCTGGTGGCAGTATTTGCAGCCAGGGCTTGGTGACATCCCCTTCACCGCTCCAACTCCTCCCCGAATGGCTCTGCTCTGCTTTTTTCTGTTTTATACATTGCTTTTTCAGAGCAAGTTACATTTAGAGAAGGAGTTCTATTGCTTTAAATACACAGAACATACATATATTTATACAGTGTGTGAATAAATAACGAAGGTAAAAATTAGAATGCACCTCCTTAAATGGTGGAATACTGAGCTTGATCTTAGGGCTCTTTGAATTTCTTTCTGGATAATGTACATTAAAAAGAAAGCGTTACTTTGTTTCATTCATGGGGTTATGTTTTTTAAAAATAAATGAGTTTATTCAACTATTTAAACTATGTATACGTTATACTTGTAGAAACTTTTATCTTTCTATATATGTTACTTGGTTCTATTATTCTATTTTGCGCTCTGCTTTACATAATTTTATCTTTTAGCAGGTAGAATATAGATTCTTATGGAGAAAATCTGTTTTATTAATTATAAACCATATATCTCAGGCTACCAAACCAAATATACTGAGTGTTCAAATTAAATATTTAGTGCTTCATTGACTATTTCCTTTGACTTCCATTAAGATCCTGAGAAGTAATTCTTCTCTAATAAGCCTCTCATTTGTGGCCAGTACGTGGATTGATGTAGTGAACCATCACAGTGGAATTTGGGGTGTGGTAAGCTTTTCTTTGTACCTGATTTGATTTCATTATAGTTTGGTTTGGTAGGAGGTTGACAAATTTCTGTTATTGCAGTAAACACTTTGGTTTTGTTTCTAGATAGCTGGTAGTGCGTAATTTTGTTTTGAAAGCAGAAAATTTTAATGTTGGTATGGAATAAGGAATGTGAAAAGTATACAGAGATCATAATGGGTTTGACGTTAAAGGTTTTATGACGATGCATGGTCTGTGCTTGAACAGAACATACAGAACTAAGCTTAAAATCTATAATGTGATTTTCTTCCTTCCTAGAATACATGTGATGTATTTGATTAGCATAGGCTAATGCTTCATCATAGGCGCTCATTTTTGTTACTTTGTAGTTAAACCTTTCCGCTCGCTCAGGGCCCTTTCTTAATTGTAATTTTGACCATGATAAGTCATACAGTGTATACTCTTTGGATTCTGGACATTTATCCATGTTTTTGTGTGTATCATTCTTTTTTATTATTGAGCAATATACCACTATATGGATATTGCAGTATATTCATTCACTGGTTGAAGTTGGGTTGTTTTCATGTGGAGGTAATTATGCATAAAGCTGTCAGAAAAATTGATACAGAGAATTTTGTGGGAACTAAAGTTTTCCTTTCTCTTAGGTAAATTCTAAGAGTGATGTTTCTTAGTCATAGGGTAAATGCTATCTTTAACTTTATAAGAAACTGACAGCAAGGTGTACTAGTATGTGCCTGTAATCCCAGCTCTCTGGGAAGCTGAGGTAGGAGGATTGCAAATTTGAACCCTGCCTGGGCAATTTAGTGACTTAGCAAGACCCTGCCCCAAAATTTAAAAAATAAAAATAAAAAGGGCTGAAAATTTAAGGGCTGAATGTGAAGGGCTAAGTGTGAGGACCCTGGATACAGTTTCTAGTACAACAGAACAAAACTTGCTGAGCTCTTTTTAAAGAGGCTATAGTGTTTTGTATTCCTGCTGGCAGTGTATGAGAGTTCGAGTTATTCTAAACTACCAGCTAGAAACTAGTAGCGTCTTTTTGTAAAACCCTTCTGTCAGTGCAGGCCCATCTCCTGGTTTTTTGTTGCATTTCTCTAATGACTAGTGATGTGAAGCTTTTTTTCATGTGCTCCTTTACTGCCTGTATGTCTTTTTCTGTGTAATGTCTATTTAGACTCTTTGTCCTTTTTTATTGGATTGTTTGGGTTTTCTGTTTCTCAGTTTTGGAGTTTTAGAATAAATTTTGGATATGTCTCTTACAGGGTGTACTTTGCAAATATATTTCTACCAGTCTTGGCTTATCTCTGAACAGTATTTTTAAACAATTGAATCCATAATACCCATTTAATATTTTCCTCTTGATACTTAATTCTTTTTAGTGCTTTCTATTCTTGCTATTCTTATAGCTCTAATGGGCATAGATTGATTATCATTTTTATGAAAAATATCAAATTAATATGAAACTGTTTATATATTTTATAGTTACTATTTTTAGTATGATTATATTTTAAATCTTCAGTTAAATAATGACCTGATTGATGAGTAGCTGTTGGTTATTTTTCATGTAGATTACATTGAAATTAGAGATGAGAAGGAACAGGCAAAGAATTCATAACTGTATATCCCACAGTAAAATGATAACCCTTGTACCTGATTCTCTCCTTCTATGAATGGTTTCCTGAAAAGCACTTTGCCTTGCATTTCTATTCACAGTAGATCCACAACACCCACCCCTTCCAGATTTCTTTTGTACCATCCTACCCATTTCCTATATCCAACAGTTAAAACTCTTACCTTTAAAAGATATGTAGCCTTTCATGAGGCACTCCAGTAGTGGAAATTGGTAGAATTACTGCTAATTTTGTTTTAAAGAAAATAAAAATTAGAAAAAACATTAAAAATGATACAGAATTTCAAAACAAGGTGCTAGGAAATCAACAATGGTTGTTCTATTGCATACTGTTACCTTTAATGTAGTTGTTCAGATTATCAGATATAAGCATGTAAACTTGGTGAAAAAATAAGCATTAACTGCTAATTTTGATCTAAAGTATTCTAACATAATTCACAATGAAATAAATGATAACTACTAACATCGTCAAAACAATTTCAGGTGACTGATCATGAGATTAATTGTCGTTCTAGTTCTCTACTCTGCTTTAAAAATTTTTTTTATTGGATTAGGGGTCCAGGGTAATTAAAATAGCTACATGATTTGTGCTTCTGCAAAGTGGAGATTGTGAGACTTTTTAAGATTTAAAAAAATTACCAGTTAAGGTCTCATGAAAAAAAAAATTATCATATAAGTTCTGATTACCAGTAATTTAGAGACCTTTGCTCACTCCTAAGAAAAGAAGTAATTTTATGTTTATGATTATTACTCTGAATCCCAACCTAACCTAAACCATTACTGTCAGAATAATATAAAGGTAATTGTGATGCAGAAAGACTCCCACAAATATAACTATGCATTAATCTAGAATGTTAATTTTGCCAGTTTTCCTTCCATAAATCAATAAATACTGTGCACTGTGCTAGGTACTAGGAAAACAAAGATAAAATCTCAGCTTCTGTCCTGAAGAAGCTTATGATTAAGAGGGAAGATGGAAACAAAGACAGTTACAAATGCAGTCTGTAAAATTGTCTGGTGGTAGTAAGCACAGGGCACGCTTGGAACCTGGAGGGGAAAGACCAAAATGTGCTTGCAAGAATTCGGGGAAACTTCTTAAAAGGGCCCACTTAAAGAATGGTGGAGTAGGAGTTTGCCAGAAGGACTAGGGAATTGAGTGAGCCTCTCCAGACAGTTCACAGCAGATGTAAAGACCCAGAAGCAAGAGTGTGGCCTGTTTTCCCAGCAGAGGGGACTCTGGGGTCTCCTTTAGTTGCTTTGGCGGTCAGGCTCATACTTCTGTTAGCCTGGTTAGAACAAGACTGGATTTTTCATCTCCGTCCATCACCAGTGAGCTTCTATTTCATGATGACCACATTCCTATAACAGACAGCACCAGAAATCTTTGCTTGTCAGCTCACAGATGTAGGTATAACGTGTGTCACCACACCCTGGGTAAAAGAGTGAGGGTACGTGGGTATTTCAGTGTATATCCATGACCACAACTGAAAAATGACTCTGAGATGGTCCTCTGTGAATGAGTTATTAGCCTATTTTTTCTCTCTTTAGCAATACTTGTTCTTATTTTTGGTGACCCCAATAATTTTCAACTCTTCTAATCATATAGCATTTTATCTTGTGTGTATTTTTTCCAGCTCTGCTATAGAAACTGTGTGACATAAATACTTAATCAGGCTCAGCAGAATTGGCTCTATTTCATTGCTCCAGATTATCTAACTTCAATGATCTAATACTCGTGGCATGTATAGCAAAGAATCAAAACTTAGAACTCAGGTTTTTTAGAAGAATTTTACAACTGCTATACATTCTTTTGTCAAAAGGTAATTTGCAAAATATAATGGCTTTAAAAGTGAGCAAGCTTTTTTTGATGATCATAAAGTAGTCTGAATGTGCTATTTTATACCTATTTCTTTATGAATCCAGTCTTTGCATTACATTCTTAGTGTTTGTACCCGAGATTATTCAGTGTAGACAGATGTGTATGGACTGGAAAATACTCCCAATCTAGTCTATCGTCATTGTTAGTATTCCTCAAAGACTAAATTTTAAAAAAAAATATCTTGATTGCTCCAGGTATTTGTTTAAAGGTGAATGAAAAGGTAAATGTAAAATTTTCAGGCTGGTTGCGTGTCCCTGTGAGCCACTTCTTTAATCAGCATCTGCTGTGGGTCTGTTTTCTCCTCAGTCAGCTCCACTCCCAATGGAGTCCAGTCCTGTGGGAGTTGTCATTTTAGTGAGTGCTTTGTCAATCTACCACTTCCCCTTAGACAGGGAGATCAAACAGCATCGAAATGCCTCTTTTCAAATATAAATTGTGAGCTAGTCAGTAAATCATTTAAAGCAAATTTTATTGTTTCCTCATGAAGTTTTCCTTACTGTTCCCTTCATCCTTACTCTGTGAAAAGAAAGTGTTAGAAGGGAATTGGGAGTGAATGTCTGTGTTTATGAATTTTTAAGCTTTGCTTATTGGACCACAAATAGAGCAGACAGCAACATGCTATTAACACATTGGAATACAATTTCAGGTCATATAGCAAACTGTATCGCTGGGAATCAAGCCAGCTTCACATTACTGCATGGCCACACTGGGCATGTGCAGAGCAAATGTCTGTAGTAGGACAACCATGACAACATTCTTTTTAAATAGTTGCATTGTTGAAAGTCAAAAGACATTTTTAACATTATGTAGAAATGAATACTGATAATAAGTTGATCTTTTTACCCACACCTGTAAACACATTGTAACATCTTTTGAAACCTAGGGACAGTGGTATACTTAATAAGTACCATGTGCTCACTCTAATAGTTTTAGGCCTTGCTATTTATAAAATGTTTTTAAAGGATTATTTTCAATATCTAGTCATTTTGCTTTGGTAGTTTATAAAAACTAGTGCCTTTAAGCATTTTGTATTTTATAAAGATGAGATTCTGTAAACTAAACTGTAATCAAGACTTGAAAGACAGGTTGTTCTCAAACATATTCTTAGAAATAAAGTTTAAGAGATAATATGATTAATACTATAGTTACTACCAAATTCATTTCAGAATCTAACACTTTAAAATCAGGAATCAAGTAATTTGGTAAAAATAGTATGAAATTACTATTTTAAATGTTTGGCTATATTTAAGCTTATAAAAGGTTTAATTTTTAGCTCTTTATTGCTATACCCTTGTCTCAAAATAAGTGCCTAATATAGAATAAAAGTGCATACTGGAAATGTTTTTTTGGTACTGGGACTCAAACTCATGACCTTGCACTTGCCAGGCAGGCACTGTGTCACTGAGCTATATCCCCAGCCCTGAGATTTTTAAATTAGCAGAGAATTCGATTAAATTTTAATGATAATATAAATTTTAATTGCTTAGAAATTTTGTGCTACAAATTTAGAAATTTTTTATTCTGAATTTATTCCACAACTGAATAATAAGACAGTTCATAGAAAATATATTTATACTGTTAAAGAGTTCTCTTTTTATTTTGATGGTCTCTTACTGCTTTCTAGACCTGGCAGTGGGTATTAGGTCATTTCATCCTTTCTGAGTTAGTGCTAGATTGTTTCTTTCAATATATTTTCCAGTACTTGGGCCAGTCTGCTAATCCTTCATACTAGAGATTCCCAGGATGTTCATTGCTGGCCATAGATTCAGCTCCAGGAAAAATGGTCTCTACTGCCAAGGAGTTAAATGATTCAAGGGTGTGCTTCCACCATGGTGTGTATTTCCTGACATTCTTTCCAGAATTCTCTTTGTTTATTTTCTTTGATATGGAAGTTTTAAACAGTATAAAATATTACAAAATCATGTGTGTGTGTGTGTGATATTTTTAAAATTTTCTTGGTATGCAAAAGTCTCTTCTAGACACTGAATGCATATTTAATTCTTATAAGTGAGCAAATCAGTGGGATTAAGTATACCTCAGAGTGTCTTTCATTCAGATTGCTTTAATAAGTGGTATTTCTAATATTATTAGCAGAAAGGATTGTTGATTACGAGTGACCTCTCCTCTCCCAGCCTCCTTCCTCCCCCTTGCACTGCCCCACCCTCACCCCCTTTGCTAGATGAACAGGCCCACTTTAATCCACATGTAAATTACTGACAAGCATATATCTCCTAGCTAGCGCTATCCTTTGGGCTCTGAGACCTGTATCATCCATTCATTCTTGATGATATCTTTTGGGCTTTTTAAGAGTCATCTCAAATTGAATATCCAAAATGGAAATATTGCCTTCTCCCGTCCTTCTCTGGTCTTCTTCCCCTGTTCCTGCTGCACAGAGTCGCACTTCTTGCAGGTGCCCTGGAGACCTGGACACTACTGACATTTTCTCTCCCCTGCTGTAGCCGCTTCATTAACTCAAACCTGTCTATTCTTCTTTACCATTATTTAGTCCCCCTCTATTGTTAACTTCTTAACTGGTATGATACCAGTTCTTCAGTCTGCACCCAGGCTGATCATTTCAAGAGCATATCTCATCCTGAAACTCTCTGCTTGGTACACTTCAGATGTTTCTTAATGTCCCTAGAATAAATACAGAACTCCTCTGCACCCTGGTTCCACTCGTTGCTCTTCTCCCAAAAGGTCAGTTCTTGCTAAATTGTCCTTTACTCCTGCAAGAGAAACATTTTCTACCAGCCAGGTCCTCAGTCTTCATTGTTCTGCTGTTTGAAATTCTTTTCCTCTTTATATTCACATTTTAAGTTTCAGCCGAATCATTCCTTTTGTAGGAAAACATATTTTAAATTTCACTCTCAGTACTTTGTTACCTGTTCATATTGACTTGATTATTTAGTAGGTTATCTACCCAAGAATATTAAGTTCTTAATATATTCTGATAACAAGTTTGTATTTACATTGTTCCTGATGATTTGAAAAAGAATTGACTTTGGTTCAAATTAGCATCCACACATGATTCTCATACCACATTTGATTATTTTCAAACTAGCGAGGTTGGCTTTTTTAAAAGTTTTATTAGCATACAGACATGTCAGTTTAGTTATTTTCTATGGCTGCTGTCTCACAGTAGTTGCAAAGTTTAGTAGTTGTGAGATAGTAAACACTGCAGGTATTTGTTATCTGAATCAGTAAAAAAATAAAGCTGCTGACTTTAAATTAGGAAGGGTACCCCTTTCTGTATCACATCTTTGATTTGTTAATTAACAAATTAGTTGTTTTACAGAACATCTTGCATTCTGGATTTGTTTGTTTTTTTCTCATGTCCTTTCACTTACTCATCCTCATTAATTTTTATTACAAACTGAAAATAAACTCTGTAGAATAGATCATTCAGATGCAGGGTCTTTATCAAAATACTTAATACATTTTCCTGCATGTTTCCTATTTTATCATGTCAGGGGATGCATAATGTCTAGTTACCCTAGACATGATGAGATTTATCAGTGGGGTCAGACGGTGGCAGCCTAATCCCATCACTTACATTTTACCATCATTCTTTCATGCAATAGTCTTAATTATTAATGATCTTTGAATTAGTGGTTTCATTATAGGCTACCAAATGACAATTTTCTAATGATAATATTGTGTACATATTTGTTAGGAGAAATTCTTCTGTAAAGAACTTTCTGTAAAGCCCTAACATGTAATCTGCCCTGGAGAATATTGCCATCAGCTGTGGTTTAAAAGATAGGATTAATTCTTTTTCCTTTTAATATTTAATTTTTAGAAATAGAGATAACTCCAGTAGTAACCAATACATTCTAAAAATTTATCCTGTTTTTTATGAACTCTTGGATTTTTAAATATAGTGTATGTTTCTATACCTGGCAGAGTAATTATTCACTTTGATTTCTGATTGTTCATCTTTGGTCACCAGAATATCCCTTATGTTGTCTATTATGTCTTTTGGCAAGACCCCATTTATCTTTGATAATTACCTTCTTTGCCTTTAGGTCAACAAGCTATCTCAGGCTGATTTGTACATTTTCTCTCTAGACCTAGAAACACTCATTATTCTAAAGAATCTTGTTTTCCTATTGAGCATGATATTTAGAAACCACATTGTGGTTTCTAAATATTTGTTTATCTTGCCCAATTGCTTTGGCAAATACAATATTTTGTTGAATAGTAGTGAGATTGGGCATCATTGCCTTATTCTAAATCTTACAGAAAAGATTTCAGTTTTTCATCACAGAGTATAGTATTACCTATAGGCCTCTCATATGTGGCCTTTATTGTGTTGAGGCACAATCCTGGTATATCTTAATTTATTTGGCATTTTTATCGTGGAAAGATGTTGTATTTTGCCAAATGCTTTTTCTGCTTTTAATGTGAGATTATCATGTGTTTGTGGTCCTTCATTCAGTTGATGTGTCATGTTTATTGACTTGCCCATGTGAGATCATCTTTGTATCCCATGGATAAATTGCACTTTGTCACAACAGGTGATTCTGACAGTGTGTTGTTGAATCTATTTGCTAGTATTTTGTTGAGGGGCTGTATATCTGTGTTCATTGAGGATATTGACTTGTAATTTTCTTACAATGCATTTGTAATACTGGACCTGTAAAAAGAATTTGACAATGTTCTCTTCAGTTTTTTAGGAAGAGTTTCAGAAGAATTGATATTAGTTCTTTAAATGTTTGATAGAATTCAGCCATGAAGCCATCAAGTCTGGGGCTTTTCTTTGATGGGAGACATTATATGTTAGTGATTTAATATCCTTGTTACCAGTTTTTTCTGATTTTATATTTCTTTATGATTCAGTGTCTTGGTTACTTTTCTCTCATTGCTGTGACAAAATACCTGACTCCCAAATTAAGGAAGGAAAGGTTTATTTAGCTTACAGTTTGTGGAGGTTTCAGTCCATACTCAGCTGGCTGGAAGGCAGAGTGGCACATGGCAGAGGGCTACAATTCATGGCAGCGGAACACAGCAAAGCAACAAGCACAAAAAGGGAGGAATGGTGGCAATAAGCAGCCTCTTTCCCTCCCTTACATTATATGCAAACTACCCACCCTAGGGCAGGTGTAGCACTCACACCCATAATCCCAGCAATGGATCATGGATCAATCACAAATCCCAGAAGCCGTCCTGTGACAGCATGAGGATTTGGGGGGACATACAGACACAAACCGTAACATTCAGTCTTGATGGTTGTATGTGTCTAGGAATTTGCTACTTTATTCTACATTATCTGATTTGTTTTTGTATAAGTGTTCACAGAAGACTCAGTTTTTGTATTTTTGTGGTATCACTTGGAATGTCTCTGCTTTCATTTCTGGTTTTATTTATTTAATCTTATCTATTTTTTCTTAGTGAGGATGAAGGATTGTTGATCGTTTATATTATTTTTCTAGGCTCCATTTCATTTACTTCTGTCCTAATCTTTCAGAGATATTTTCTTCTGCTTTTTTTCTAATTATTTGATATGTATGTAATTTTATGTTGCTTATATGCAGTGTTTTTTCTTTTTTGATGTAGGCATTTCTTGCTATAACTTTTCTACTCCCTCCTCTCTTCGTCCTTCCCCTCCTCTCTTCCCTTTCCACTCCCTCCCTTTTCCAAATGCTAGGAATGGGGCCCAAGATTGTATATATGCCAGGGAAGAGCTGGATCATTGAACTACATTCCCAGCCCTTAAACTTCTCTTTTAGAACTGCTTTTGCTATATCCTGTATGTTTTAGTATGTTACATTTCCATTTTCATTTGTCTCAAGACTTTTTAAAATTTCCTTTTTAATTTTTTCATTGACCCATTGGTTGTTCCAGAGCATATTGTTTAATTTTCATGTACCAGTGAATTTTCTGAAATTCCTCACTAATGATTTTTAGTTTCATATAGTTGTGGTCAAAAAGATACTCGATATAATTTCAGTTTTCCTACATTTGCTAAGGTTTGTTTTGAGCCCTAACATGTAATCTGCCCTGGAGGATAATCTGTGTGTCCTTGGGAAGAATGTGTGTTATGTTGCTTTTGGATGGGATATTTTGTAATATGTCTGTTAGGCTCATTTAGTCTAAAGTCTTGTTCAAGTCTAGTGTTTTCTTATTAATTTTTAATCTGAATGATTTGCTTTTGCAAGTGGGATATTGACGTTCCCTATTATTGTATGGCACTCTATCTCCTCGAGATTCTTTAGTATTTGTTTTATATATTTAGGTGCTTTGATATCGAGTGCACATATATTTACCATTGTTATGCCCTTCATGAATTGATTTCTTAACATTGTATAAACTCCTTCGTTTTCTCTTTTTACAACCCAAGTCTTTCTTTTTTTTCCGGTTACAAGTATAGCTGTCTCTTTCTTTTTTGGTTTCCATTTGTATAATATACCTCTTTCCAACTTTCAGTCTGTGTGTCCTTAAAAGCCCTTACAAGTGAGGTGAATCTCTTGTAGGCAGCAGCATAAGAAAAGAAAAAATAAAATTGTCACTGCTTATAACAACATATTTTTTCTGATGTAGAAGACTCTACAGATACTACCAGAGAACTGTTAGAACTAATAATAAACAAATACAGTAGAGTTGTATGGTATAAAGTCAGTACTCAAAAATCACTAACGTTTCTATTCACTTAAACAGTGAACTATCCAAAAAAGAAATTAAGAAAATAATCCCAGTTACAGTAGTACAAAAAATACTTAGGAATAAATTTAACCAAAAAGGTAAATGACCTGTGCACTGAAAACTATAAAAAGCTAATGAAAGAAATTTGAGAAGATATAAATAAATGGAAAGATATCAGTGTTCATGGTCTAGAAGACTTAATATTGCTAAAATGCCAATAGTACCCAAAGTGGTTTACAGAATCAGTTTAATTTTTATCAAATTTAGACAAAACAGATGCCTCAAATAGCCAAGTTAATCAGGAGCACAAAATGCTTCACATTGCCAAGTTAGTCATGAGCAAAAGAACAAAGCAAGTGATATTAATTGTTTCAAAACTATACCACATAACTGTAGTAATTAAAAGAGCATGTTACTGGCCAAAAAAGACACATCAACCAATGCAACATAGAGAGACCAGAAGTGAACCCACACAGGTATGGTCAGTTGATTTTTTTCCTCAAAGATACCAGGAATGCTTAAAGGGAAAAGGATAACCTCTTCCATAAATGATGTTGGGAAGCCGGGCATGGTGGCACACGCCTGTAATCCCAGCACTTGTGAGGCTGAGGCAGGAGGATCTTTGTGAGTTCGAGACCAGCATGGGCTACAAAGTGAGCTCAAGTCCAGCCTGAACTGCATAGTGAGACCCTGTCTCAAAAAGACAAAAAAGAAGAAAAAAATGATGTTGGGAAATGTAGAAATCTACATTCAGAAGAGGCAAATAGGGCCATTATCTCATGTCATATGCAAAAATCAACTCAAAATCGATTTTAAAACAAGACCTGATTTAGAGTCTGTGCAGGATAATGGCATCTTTTATTACTATAAATCATCCTCGCATCCAGAAACATGGCATATCTTTATTTGTTCTAGGGGTTTTTTTGTGCTCAACAATAAATTTCTATAATTTACTTGGTAGAGGCCCTACACCTTTCTTGTTTTTTTTTTTCTTCTTCTTTTTTTTTTTTTTTGCGGTACTGGGGATCGAACTCAGGACCCTGCGCTTGCTAGGCAAGCGCTTATTCCACTGAGCTATATCCCCAGCCCCCTTTCTTGTTACTTTCTTGGTATTTTATATCTCTACTAATAGATCTGTTAACAAACTTTCTGTATGAAAGAAAGTAAAGGAAGGAGGAGGAAGAAGGAAATGGAAGGGAATGAACTAAATGAAAAAGACACAGTACAGGACACCTCGGTAGTCCTTAAAAGTTTATTCTGTCTCCATTGGTTTCATTTTTTTAACATTCGTTATGCATGTAAATAAAGTTAGTAGAAAGTTGTTATGAAAATACAACCCTTAAGTAAAATTGACTGTTTTTAATGGGATAACTCCAGACCACATTTCCTTAGTTCCCACGCTGTAGTTTTTCTGATGTTCCCAAGCTTTAAGTATAGAGGTTCAAATGACATTTTAGAAGTCTAGATTTTAATCCCGTAATTTAAAAATGGAAATTATTTAGTTCACCAAAAGTATTAGTTCTTTTTATTGTTTATATATATATGTATTTTAAGAGAAGAATATATCTATGGAGGGAAAGAAAGCCTCTGCCCAGGAGAGAGACAGAAGGGGCCCAAGCGGGTTGCCCCAGTTCTTTTCATTTTAGATTAAATTAGCTTTTGATGATTTTGATACTGTCTATTTTTAATACTTTTCATCTTGAAATTGGACTTAGAAGAAAGTTGCGAAAATAGTACAAATAATTTTTATCTTTCACAGAGTCCACAGATGTTAAAATTTTACATTTTCTTTGTCATTGTAGTCAACTCATTTTTAAACTGTTTGAGAATGAATTTCTTAACATTTGCTGTACTGTTTGGTCATGTTCTCTGACACAGTTCTCAAAGGCTGGCAGTCTAGTACTTGAGTATGTATCTCTTAAAAACAAGGACATTATCAAAATCAGGGAATTAACATTGATTTTAAAAACTTGTCTTCCAGCATTAAAATTTTGCCATTTTGCTGTGTTAATTTCCTTTCTGAAAACTACCCCCCCCATAGCAGGTAGTCCAGTACAGAGTCACATGCTAGTTGTTTGTTCTCTTTCATCTTCTTTAATCTGAGACAGTCCTTGGTCTTTGTCTTGCATGGCCTTCAAAAGCTAAAGAATACAAAACTGGTTTTTGTAAAGTGGCTTTCCATTTAGGTTTGTCTCATTTCTTGGGAGCAGATCTGTGCTGTGCTGTGATCATAATGAGGAGTCATGTGATGTGTGCTTGTCCCATTGCCCCCTGAGAGCGTTAACTGTAATCACTTGTTTATGGTCACGGTGAATCATATTTTTAAACAACACAGTTGTTATGGTTTGTTGTTTTTTTCTTGGTTATATGGATTAGTGGATCTCATTTTGGCAGATTCCTGTATGTACATAATATGCTTTGATTTTTTTCAACTCTTCATCACCCTCCTTCTCCTGCTGCCCCATTTCACATTTTAGGGGAAGTGTTTCAATGTATATAATGTATTTTGCTCACATCCATCCTTCTTATTTTCTGCCCTCACACTCTTCTCCCTCCCTCTTATTCCCTTCCTCCTATTAATAATAGTCTGCTTTTTACTTTTTCTCATCTTTTTAGATTCTACATATTAGGGAAAACATGTAATATTTGTCTTTCTGTGTCTGTCCTATTTTGTTCAACGTAATGGTCTTCAGATCCATCTTCCATTTTCTTATAAATGACAGAATTTTGTTTTTCCTTATGGCTGAATTTGTGTGTGTGTGTGTGTGTGTGTGAGAGAGAGAGACAAAGGGAGAAATACTTACTTAATCCATCTGTTAATAGGCCGCTAGGTTTGTGCCATATCTTGGCTATTGTGGATTGTGCTGCAGTAGACATGGGTATGCAGTTTTTATGTTTTCTTAAGTTTTTGTGATGGATTGAGTCCTGGAGTCCAGCAGATGTATCTATTTAAGTACAGATCTATTTTAAAAGACGTTTTGAAACTCTACCTTATCTTAGACATTACTAGCTTCTTAGTAAGACTTACTGAGCTTCAGTTTTGTTTGGTTATTGTTTCATTTGGTCTTTCCCTCCAGGTTGTAAGCCCTATAGCAGGGAGCTCTAATTTGTGCCTTACACTATCTTTAGTGCCTAGCATAGTTCTTCATGTACTAGGTAGCAAATAATGTCTGGCCTACAATAGCTGGTTGGCTGGTTGGTTGGTTGGTTGGTTAGTGGTTAAATGGATACTTGGATTATTTGATTGTGAAAATTTGACCATTTTAAATCGTCTAATTTATTAGTTTTATTTTGGGTTCAGCATGGTTTAAAACGTGTCATACCTTTAGTGATCTGCTATAGGTTTGGTTGTGTTCTCTGACACAGTTCTCAAAGGCTGGCAGGCTAGACACATTACTTGGTGTGTCCACTATTTTGTTGTTCACCTGGTCCAACTGATTTTGTATTTTCCTCTTTGCAACTTATGTTTAAGTGACTTGACATGTGGCCGCGGTGAAATTCCTCTGGTAATAATAATAATTCTTACTGTTCCCTTTACTGTTTTACATTTTTATTGTATATCTTCATAAGTTTGGAGTATTTTAAGGTGTTTAGTTCCGTGTTGTTTGCCAAACTGAGGTTTAAAGAGATCAAATATCCACTGTTATAAAACTGCCCATGGCTGAGCTGAGTCTGCAAGTTTTCTGACCCCTAATTCAGTCAGAAAACTCCTTTGCCATAGCATCTCTCATTTGGCTGTAGTATTATTGCATGGCTACCAGGAATTCATTCTGTAGCACTATGAGGAAAAAATACCTATACCACTCTGTTCTACCATGGCAGAGTTCATGTGGATCACTAATTACACCGTCATATTTTCATACTTGTCTCTCTATGGGTATATTTCCCTCTCCATGTTTATAAAAGAGGTTTTAGGTTCACAGTAAAATGAAGAAGAAAATAGAGAGCATTCCTAAGTACTCACTGTCCAGCATGAGTACATGAGGTGGCATATTTGTTCCAAATGATGAAGCTGCATTGACACGTGATTATCAAAAGTCCAGAGTGTTTACATTAGGATTCACTCCTGCTGTTGTATGTTCTGTTTGGACAAATATGTAATGACCATTGTAGTATCATACAGAATATTTTTATTGCTCTAAAACTCTTCTTTGCTTTGCCTGTTTATTCCCGCCCCCTTAACTCCTGGCAACAGCTGATTTTTCTATTGACTTCATAGTTTGCCTTTTTCTGAATGGCATAGAGTTGGAATCATAGTATGTAGGCTTCACTGATTCACTTCTTCCACTTAGTAATATACATTTGGGTTCTTCAGTCTTTTCATGACTTGACAGCTTTTTTTTTTTTTAGCTTTGAATGATATTTTGTTGTCTAGATATAAAACAGCTTATCCATTTTCCTGATGAAAGGCCCTTTTGGTTGCTTCCAA
Source organism: Dinomys branickii (assembly GCA_004027595.1). Taxonomy (NCBI): domain Eukaryota; kingdom Metazoa; phylum Chordata; class Mammalia; order Rodentia; family Dinomyidae; genus Dinomys; species Dinomys branickii. The sequence goes on along the minus strand of PVLD010005428.1, from coordinate 69,503 downwards.
GTTTTTGCAATTGTAAATCTACTGTAAACATTTATGTCCAGTTTTTTGTATGGACATAAGTTTCCAACTCCTTTGGATAAATTCAAAGGGGCACAATTGTCAGATTCTACAGTATGAAGGTGTTTGTGTCTTCCAAAGTATCTGTGCCACTTTGCATTGTCCCCAATGAGTGAGAGGTTTTGTTGCTCCCCAGTCTCACCAATATGTGGTATCCAATATTCTGAGTTTTTCAGTTCTAATGAGTCTGTAGTGGTGTCTCATTTTAATTTGCATTTCCCTAACCATATATGATGTGCTTTTCATATGCTTATTGGCCATCTGTATATCTTCTTTGGTGAGGTGTCCAAATCTTTTGCTCATTTTTTATTTGGGTTGTTTTTCTTTTAATGTTCTAACAGTTGTAGTTTTTTTTGGGGGGGGCAGCATCTAATGAAGGTATACAGAAAGCTTTGAAGACATAAAAAATAATTTATTCTTTCGAAGGAAAACTCTCTGTTTTTCTCCTTTTACCTTGTCTTTCAGTTATACCTGCCGCCACTTGCGGAGATATGTTTATATGTTGGACAAACTGTATTTTCCCCACTCTCACTGTTCTACGCTTCAGCATTGCTTCTCGGCCCTCAGTGACAATGGAGAGGAACTCTTGTCTTTAACTTGCTCTCACATTCTCAGATCCTATGCTGCCAGGTTATTAACCTCTGCTGTCCATTTACTGCATGCTGCACGTTGTGTATGACTGATAACTGCATGCTTTACTGGGACATATGTCAAATGAATATTAAAAGTGAAATTTTATATCTTAAATGCCACTAAATAATCCTTTAAAATAGTAGCTAGGATTTGTTTTCTTTTAAATGTTTTCCAAAGTACATTATGTTTCATGGGAGACAGGAAGGCTTTCAGCCATGTCATTGTCACATAAACGTCAGAAATTTTCTATATTTTGTTCCCTTTGGAAATCTCTTGATTTGTAGTTGGAATGTTCTGTCTGATTTGTATATGAAATAGATTGTACAGTGACTTAAGTTCTCTTTCTGGTATGGAAGCATACCTGAGAGCTTGCTGTGGGACTGCATCGTTGCTCATATAGAGGCAATTCACCTGTGCAGGTATGACTATAGGAAGGTAGAAATTATCCTATTTGGGTTTTGTTTCTTATTTATTTATATATAGAGTAGTTATCAAATCAGCCATCTGCATGCAGATTAAATATAATGGTGGTCAGAATGGTAAGAGACAAGCTCTCAATCTCAAATATCAGAGGAAATCAACACTTGCTATTTAATGTGTAGCATGCACCAAAATAGAGGGACAGCATAACATTATTGCTTTCTACTCTGCAGTTGGCTTTTCTGTTTTTTTCTTTTTTTTTTCCTCAGTACTGGATATTGACCCTAGGGATTCTTTATAGCTAATCTGTAGTCCCAGCCCTTTTAAAAAAATTTATTGTGAGGCAGTGTCATTAAATTGCTTAGTCTGGTCTCGAACTTGTGATCCCCCCGCCTCAGCCTCCTAGGTAGCTGGTATTACAGGCATGTCACTGCTCCTGGCCTACAGTTAACATTTTTCATGTACATTTACTATAAGCCAGAGGTGACTTATACTAACACTGCTGTTAAGCTTGATATGATAATTTAAGGCAATATCTTCACTGGCAGATAAGTTAGAGGAAGAGGGAAAAACTCCCTGTTAACCTTAACCAAAGGATAGAGAACACTTAGAATTAAAATAGGCCTTTGCAGATGGAGAAACATACAAAAGCTTCAGACTATGTATTGTGTCTAAGTGAAAATACTCTGATTAGGAGAGGAAGACCATGCATCATCCAAGCTTACAGAGACCTTTCTTGGCAGCCACAGGATTGTACGGACACATGGTAATGTCGATTTGTATGCTATAGATATTTTTTTAGAAATCAAAAAATCAGAGAAAAGCAAGAGAAAATAATAGAATGTGAGAGAAGAGGGGCAAGGCAAGTAAAAAATCTGTATATTTACCAACTCTCCATGATGGATGTGTTCATTATGTATTGCAAACATGTACTGATAAAAAAGAAACCTTTGAAAATAACCTAAGTATGTAGTGTATAAAACAGTGGTGGTGAACCTATGGTACACATGCTCCAGTGGACTCTTTGTTTCATTGAAAGCTCTAAAAATGGGCCATCAATGATAAAGAAGAATTTGTCCAAATTTCAAAAGCCAGTGAGTTTTGACTGACTTATCTTAAAGTGAGCGAATATCAGTTTATGTGAATGATACTTTTAGAAATTTGAGATACAGCTTGTTTGGTTGTAAGAAACAGAGTTGCTACTGATCATTGACCCTCTTAAGTTGCAGAATAATTGACAATTTTTATTTACTAATATATCAAGGGTCTGTGCAAAACTTGTAAGATAATACCTAACCCATTTGGGAGAGGGAGAGGTACAGCATATAGAAAGTTGGCTTTAGTGATTTTTTGGTGCAAGCAAGTCTGAGGAAGGGAGGTTGACAGACTGGAAATTGAGGTAGGTGATGATTTATAGTCTTAAATCCTAAATTCACTGGCAACAGTTTTATGTTGTTATCTTGAGGCAAAATCGCTTTTTCCTTGGAAAACAATCTTTGTAAGGTCTTCAACTAATTGGATAAGTCCTACCCACATTATAGAAGGTAATCTTTCCCTTGAAATCAGCTGATTATAAGAGTTAATCACTTCTGCACATATCTTCACAGCAACTTATAGACTAGTGTTTGACCAAATGGTTGGGCACCGTAGCCTGGCCAACCTAAACATAAAAGCAACCATCATACTATAGTTCTGTTTTTTCTTTGGGTGTGTTGTAGCCATAAGCCTACTAGGAGTGTACACTCTGTTTTATTTATTTTGCATCTTGCAGCTTCTAATGCTCTGCACATTGTTAACTCTCAATAATAACTGCTGGCGGCAGTTTCTACTATTTTCCATTTGTGAAAGAGGCCACTAGTATATAACTGTAAAGTCACACACCCCTTATGTGGGAGGAGCTGGCAGGAGAGATAAATACACAATCAACTGGGGAAAAGGAAATGAGAGGAATAGGACAAAGGAGACGGAATAGGAAGAGACAAGTAAAAAACATAGGGGAAAGAAGAATGGACGCACCATGAGGCAAAAACAGTGTCCAGTTCCGGACCCCCCCTTCACCTGGTTACTGCAGAGTTAATAAATCTGTCCTTGGTTTCTAAGTCAGTGTAGAATTCTGCTTGTATTTTCCATTTGCTCATTGAGCACCTTTTGTGGAACTTCGCATACCTTACCCACCTTGATTTCTTTCTCCTCCTCAATACTCCCTGCTAAAGTTTAAAGCATTAAGCTTCAAAGGGTATTTTTTTCCAATACAAAACCCTCCTGAGAACTGAACCGCTTTACAATATGTCTGTAATGAGATGTCAGGATCTGATAGGCCCACGTAGGTAGTTGAAGAAATATTGGAGGCCAGAAAACTTTAGTGTTTTTTTTTCTTTCTTTCCTTTTAAGACAGGGTTTCGCTTTGTAGAGCAGACTGACCTTAAACTCACTTGTAGCCCAGGCTGGCCTCACACTCACTTCGAGCCTCCTGCCTCAGCCTCCCGAGTGCTGGGGTTACAGGTGTGCCCTACCACACCTGGCTTTTATAGTGTTTTTGAACATGCTTTGCCTGTTCTCCAACAGTCTTCTATCTTCTCTCACCTCATGCCAGGTCTATTTACCGCAGGCCCTGGGCCTCCAATCTGCCAGGCTCTGCCAATATTAATACTGTGTGGTAGTTACAGACATGGGCGCTGGAGTTAAGGCCTCTCCTCTCCCCTCTAGCCATCACCTCCGGCCCTACCCCCTGCAGTCTGGGTTGGTGCACAGATACGTTCCGTTCAGTACAGTGTGGGCGTGCTGGCCACTTTATATTCAGTGTTCATTTGCGGGTGACTGACATCCTGCATACATGATATGTGGTCAAGTGTGGTTTAGTTCCTGCAGTTGAGGGGTTTTCTTTTAGCAGAACTACATTACATTGAAGGACAAACCAAACCAAAGTCTGCATGGAGCCATCATAGACAGACTCACTTCACAAAATCATGTGGCTTTGGTTATGCAGAATGTTTAAAATATGTTTCAGTTTCTAGAGATAAACAATACGCTTATTCCTTGAGGATGAACTTTACCTTAGTCTAAGATGGGTTATTGTGTAGGTAAACATCTCATCAACTCTGCTACAGAATACTTCCCAGTTGCTTTACAGCAACCCTGAGAGGGAACTTGAGGCTTCCAAACTCAGGAACAATAGAGCTCTTGCTACTTTATTTTCAAATTTTATTTTGACACAGAGTCCTACCATTTCCCAAGCTGTCCCCGAACTTGCCGTCCTCATGCCTCAGCCCCCAAGCAGTTGAGATTACAGACATGCATCACTGCACCTGTCGCCCTCAGGCTTTTAAATACACCTTAAATTTTTCTTCAGGTTAAATACCTTGGTTACCTCAACCATTCCTTATAACAGACAATTTATTCAGGCTGCTCATTATCTTTCTGGGTGTCTGTATTTGATAGCATCTACCATAGAATTCTTTACCTAGAATTAAATGTAATATTTCAATTGTACTTTATAAATTTACCTTTTAATTTAAAAAATATAAATTATATATCATATTCATAATTTGGCCTAGACTGTACTATTTTTTAAAACAGGCACACTTTGGCTCATGTAGGATTCTCAGATCTTATTCACAGGAACATGTATCTCTTTAGACTTATACATTTAATTATTTGAAGGAAATTGCAGAACTTTATGTTTATTTTTACTTAATTTTAAAATAACCTTTTTTCTGTTTGTAGCATACTTTATAAAGCTATAAGCCTTTCATGCCTGATACCCTTCTATTTTACCCCCAGAAGCATTGAGATTACCTCTAAAGCTATCAACCGTAGATTTGATGTTTATGGAAATCATATTTAGAATTTTGAATGAGCATTTGAGAATTTGAATTCATTGTTCGTAACTACATGAAGTCAAATGCTTTGACTGCTTAGATTTTTTTTATGTCCAATTTTAAGCTTCACTTTCTAAAGTTTCATGATGGAGTGGCACATATGTTTTATAAGAAATCTGTGAAGTAAAAAACTTTTAATTATATTCTTAATTTATATATTTTGCTGATGTCAAAGCTATAGCTGCCAATATTTTATTCAGATCAGAGGCAAAGAGAAATCAATGGAAAGTTTAATGTTGAGATGATTCTGTTATGATGGCACAATTTATTTTGAATTATTGTTAACTCAGGAACTCAGCTTTTTGCGCCTGATACAGGAAGGCTGAGCAAGAACATCAGCAGTGTTTAAAAGTTGTTTTTTAGCACATACAAATTTAAAAATGTTATGTTCTCTTCTTACAAAATAAAATTAGCACATTGGCACTGAAGGCCTTGACTGGTTAATCCTTTGCTGTGATCAATGGTCCTGATGTTTTGCAGGTCATGGAACTTGCCTAGAATTTATTAAAAATTATGGATCATCTCTCCAAAAGATAGAAATAGAAACTTTTGCCTCTAAATTTAGAATTTTTATTGATCTGATTTAGTTAAAAGATTAGATACAGCTGCTGTAAAAATGGGACCCTCCCCCAAATACCAATCAATTAAACCAGATTGCAGTTTATTTCTCAAATGGAAGTCTGAGCTGGGGTGGCAACTTTGCTCCATAGAAGTTTTAGGCCTAGAGTCATCCTTCTTTGTATTCCATTTCCCTACAATATTTTGACCACTTTGGAAAAATCTGGAATAATTTACTACCAGTTTTGCATTCTAGACAACAGGAGAGTGGAATGGACTAGGGTTGGATGTAAATTTCCATTCTAAGGGCATCACATGTCCTTTTGACTAAATGGTGGTCATAGGACTATCCAGCCTGTATGAACAGTTGGACTTGAGTCTGTAGTTGAATAGCCGTGTGATACACTAAAATTCTCTGTCTGGGTAGAAAGAGGAGAGGCTTACAGGGACTACCATCTCTGCCACACCATTGGGAATTCATGTCCTGGGTAATTAACAGAAGTTTAGACAGTGATTACTGTGTGATTAGTCCTATGTCAGGCAGTAGATGGATCTCCTGATGAAGGCAGGAAGATAAGACAAAATTGGTAAAAATCATTGCCTTATACTGTTGGTCAAATATCAAATCATTGAAGTATAAAAGAGATCTTTTCAGGCATGCTGATCTGAAGTGGCCTTATGCAAGTAGGATTTAAGTAGGACCTAAGGATGATGATTGATTAGTAGAGCAGGTATGGAAAACTTAAGGGGGAAGGTCACATGGAAGAGGAAATGATGTATTTTGGGGCAGTAAGTAGGGTCCTTTTGTTAAGAGCAGGTTTACATACAGAATTAGTTAGAATTGCAATAATTATTTTGTTGAGAGCCAGGCTTCTGAGGACTTTGAATCCCAGGCCAGCATATTTCATATTTATGTTTCCATGGGACCTGGGGGATATAGGATGTCCTATGGATGTCCATAGGATGTCTTATTCATATGTGGATTTCTGTAGGCAACTGAGGAGATTTAAGGTGTGTTTGAGCATTAGTGTGGTATGGTAATAGCATGTTTCTTCTGATGATTGTCATTCAATTAAAAGAATTTGAGAGGGAAGAATGTGAATTTAGGGAATAACAAAAACAGACACTATCTGATTGTGGCAGTGGAATTGAAACAAGAAGGAATCAATGGGAGTGAAGTTTGAAAAATGTTTGAATTGGAAAACCTTATGGAAAGAAATATAATCATGGAAACAGTACAATATAAAACATTAGTAGGAGTTCTGCCATTACTTCCGTGCATGTAGTTATAATTGATCAGTACTGCAAAGATCTAGTACATACAGTCAGTGCGATTTGTATTTTATGCTGTAACGATGTGTAGAGATGTTTGTGTTACCAACGCTCAGTATTAAAGGTTTATGTAATTCATTTGGTAAAAGTTTGATTTTTTTTTTTAATGGTATGGTCTTTTCAAACTCTCCAACCATTTAAAAACCTGTAATCTTACAAAGATAGGATATAGTACTTAATCCTGAATTGTTTTCCAGTAAAATTGCATATTAAGCTGAGGAAGGAGGAGCACAAGTTCAAGGACAGTCTGAGCTGCTTAACAAGACTCTGTCTTAACATAAAAAAGGGTTGAAAATGTAGCTCAGTGTGAAGGCCCTGGATTCAGTCCTTGGTACCCTCCTGCAAACCACCCCTCCTGCCCAGTATGTGGGTCCTGTCTATATAGTTCTCAGCATCTCCATCCACAATGATCCTCCACCACACTGCTTTCCTGTGCTGAATTTTTTGAGAACCATTTGGTGTTTAAGTTTGAGACCAAAAAGGCCTGCATAAGCATGGCAATTTTTTCTTCTTGACCTCTTCTATTTTTTCCTGAATTTTTGCATCTAATAAATTTTGCAGAAAGTATAGCTTTTTTAGTTCATTTTTCTAAGTTGGATTGCTGGATACAGGTTGAGAAGATGGGTTTCTTACGTTATTTTTCAAATAACCCAGGGAATTATCTCTATCTTGTATGTGACAGTAATGTTGATTCTACATCCTTTAGATGTCCATCTGAGAAATATAACAATATGTAATTGAGTGCATTAATGTATCACTTTTATAACTAAAGTCAAACTGCTTGTTTCTGAAGTTCACTAGTTGACACTGCTTTGCTGGAAAGATGTTTCAGGCTTAATAGGTGAGTGCTGACGTTCTTCTTCCAGGCTTGTAACACCTTCATGAAGGCTCCTTCCACATTCCCTATGGGTACTTTTTCAAGACACTGTGTAGTGTTGGTCAGACATACACTCTCACAGGGCAGCTTCACTGTCTGAACCTCAATTTCATTCTTAAATTGACAGATGCAACAGGCTGTATAGCCTGGTAAGATCAGTTTTTCCAGTCCAAAGAGTCATCCTGTCTGTGTTCTCAGTTGCCATAGTGGCATGTGTATTGTCTCAAAGTGTAGATATGTTCATGTTGGCAATTTAGAAAGATATGAATGTGCAACAGAGGTCAAAGGGATGTGGTTGAGAGTTTGTGTAAAAACTGCATTCCATACCACACCCCAAATGTTTCAGTTCAGTGAGTAAATCGCAAAAAAAGATTGATAAACTGCAAAAGAAAAACAGTAGTGGTTCAAATTTCTTTCAATAGACTGTGTATTATAGGATAAATCTAGTTTATCACCTTGTTGGTATATTGTCCAAATATTCTCATCAAGATAAAAAAAAATAGTTTCCTTGGAAATTAAGGTGGTATTAGATTCTGGTACAAGCACTCAGTGGAGCTTCTGCAGTGGGTAAAAACCAGTCCAAGACAGGGTCTCATCTTGGCCGATACAAAGCTCAAGCATTGGTGTTCGCCATGGCATTCTGTTCATTTTGCATGGTTACTTTTTCTGGAGTATAAATAGTCTACTTATCATTACATTCCACATCCGAAGGTTTAGCAGTGACTTCAGTCAGGTTTGGATGTTGAGCCTGAACCGGATGTGGATGTGGAAGTGTCATCTCACGATACTTTGGAAACAGAGTTTCAGCTTCCTCCAAGGCTACAAAAAGTTTAGTCTCTGTAATGGAAATTGAAGTTGGGGTAGGTATCAGGTTCAAAGGTCATCCTGTGACATTGGCTAATGTTGGGCGCTGAGCTGCCTCCTGACCTAGAGTTGGAACTCTCATCTCATGAGGCACTGGAATTTGAGCTATAGCCTTATTAGATGGTTCCAAAGGCTGAGATGGCATGTCCTGCATAGTTGGAGAAAGTCTAGCTTCTGAAGTAGATCATGGAGTTCTGGTAAGCTCCACGTCCAGAGGTTGAACTGTGACTTTAGCCAGGTTTGGATGCTGAGCCTGAACCTGGTCTGGATGTGGAAGTGTCACCTCAGAGTGCTTTGGAGGAATTTTTGTAGACCCTTTGGGGGCTATTGAAAGTTCAGCCTCTGTAATGGATTCTGGAATAATGGTGATTTCCAGGTCCAAATGGATACATGATAGTGGGCAATGTTGGCTGCTGAACTGGATCCTAAGGTGGGGTCAGACCTAGTATCTCATAATGAGCTGGAGAATGGGCTACAGTCTCATTAGGTGCCTCATTTGGAAGCTGAGGTGGGACCATCAGCTGGGTGAGAGAAAGTTCTACTTCCTCAGGAGGCTCTAGAGGAGATGGGACTGGCTGCAGCACTAGAGATGGTTCCACTGATTCAGCAAGTTCTGCAGGCTGAGATGGGGTTATGTGCTGAGCTAGAGAAGGTTCCATATCATTAGGTGGCCCTGAAGGTGGAACTGTAGCCTTCTGGGGGACTGGAGATGCTTCTCTGTCCTCAGGTAGCTCTGAAGGCTGCGCTGAAAATGTTATACTTTCTGTCAACTGAAAAGAAACAGCAGTGTTTATAGGCGATCTTGAACACTGAGCTGAGAACTGTTTCTGGATTGGTGAAAGTGCAACTCCAGCAGGAGAATTTAGGGACAGAGGTACACTTTCCTGCTAGCTTGGAGAATGTTCCTAAGGAAACACTGCAACCTGACATGGAACCATCTGTCAAGTGGAAAATGTTAATCTTTCATAGCAGGGCTTGGCTGGTGAGTTTTAACCTCTTGCTCGTCTTTGAAAGGCTCAAATGCCCAGGGCACCCTGAGGACTGAACTGGAGTGTCCAGTTGAAGTTTCAATTTCAACCTCATTGGTCATTTCTGGAACAGTTACTGTTCTCTATAGAGAGCCCTTTCCAGTCCTCCTCATGGCCCAGGAAGTTTTTATTTGTAATCTCATGAAAAGTTATTGGAATTCTAGCAAATTAATTCCAATCTACCACTTACCCATGGGGAGAGTAAAGACACTAAACCATACATGTAGTTAGGGGAGCCAAGGGACCCTAATTCCAGCCATGATGATGGCTATCAGGAACAAAGGCCTTGACCCAAGGCACAACCCAGTTTTTATTCATTCATAAAGAAGGGAGTGGCTTGAGAATGAGTGGCTGTGAGAGTGGCAGGAAGTAGGTGAGTGCCATGAGCTGGGCTAGGTAGGAGGCCTGAAATCACCCCTGCCATATGCAGAGAAGGATATGCAGAAAGGGTAATCTGCATAACACAACTGAGATAGTGACTAATGTTTTAGGATTGGTGCTTCAGTTCTGATGAATAATCTTTGAAGCCCCAGGAAGTCATAGCCTTTACTCCCAAGGCTCCATCCCAGCTGACAGCATGGAGCATTGGCTCACACATCCCGTCTCATCCCAGCCCACTCGAGGGAGCAGGGGGGGAGTCCAGGGAAACACGCCTGCCATCTCCAAAGATTACCATCAGCACCTTGGCTAGCCCGATATGCCTTGCTTAAAGCCAATTGAAGGGATGAGGAAAAGTCCCAGCCAGCTCTGTACATATCAATACGTGGAAATAGTGTCAGGCTCAGCCAAAATGGGGCCAATTACTTCTCTTTCGAGGAGAGTGGCCTAGGGGTCCTCCACACTGTTCAGAGTTGGAGGGTGAACTTGATCATCAATGACAGGAGAAAAGGTTACTTCCTGATGTTCTGGAGGTTGAGCTACCAGTACATTATGGAGCTCTGGAGGCTGAGCTGCAACCTCCTGAGGTTTTGATGGTAGTTAAATGTCAATGATTTACAGATGTTCAGCTACTCTGTCCTGCTGGATCAAAGAAGGTTCAATCTCCTCAGTGTTTTGCAGATATTTAGCTGTGTCCAAATAGGCTGAAGATTCATCTTCCTCAGAAGTCTGTAAATTCCAACTGTGGTCTCCTGCTGGATGGGAGAGGGTTGCTCATCCTGAACAGGTTCTGGAGCTTGAGTCTCCTAATGAAATTGTAGGGGTTGAAACCCATTAGAGAGCTTTGGAGGCAGCATTGGGGCCTCATTCTGAGTTCAGAAGATTTCATGTCATTAGAACTAAGGGTTAAGCTGCAGCTCCCTGGTAAATTGGGGAAATTCCAGTTCTGTAGTGGGTTCTGGTGTTATGGTAAGCTACAGATCTGGAGGTTCAACAGTCACATTGGGTAAGTGTGAATGCTTAGCTTAATGGTAACTTGGAGTTAAAACTTGCTTCATGATGCTCTGGAGCAGTTTCCATCACAGTATACTGTGAGGGATGAGGTAGGGCTTCCAGTTGCCTTCCCGATGGTTCATCCACCTGAGAAGCCTCAAAAGGTTGAGCTACCTGCTCCTCCTCACTGGGAGAAGGGTAGGCTAGAGTCTAATCTGGGACCTCTTGTTAGGTTGGAGAAAGTAACACCTCCTCTAGACTATGGGGGATGGCCTTGGACCTAATGATGGTTTAGAGTAAGTTGAGCCTCCTTTTCTACTTCTGTAGTTATGGTAACCTCCATGTGCACAGATTTGACTGTGACTGTTGGCATGTTTGAATGATGAGCTTCACTCCTACTTGATTGGAGTTGGAGCATCCACCTCCTGATGCACTGAAAGCTGACCTTTATCCCCTCAATAGCAAGTTCATGCTCACGCTGGGCTTACTACTACATTGAAGAAGGTTCAGATTGCTCAGGGACTGAGAGTTGACCTGCAGCTTCTTGCTGAGGTGAAGAGGATTGGACCTTAGCAGTCTCTGGATTCTGAGTTTGGGCCTCCAGCTGGACTGGTTCAATTTGTTCAGTGGCTTCTGGAGGTGGGGCTAGCCTCTGGAACAGAGCAGAGGAACCTAGGTCATCAAAGCTTCCCCCTTCTACTCCGTAGTGCCTCAGGGGGCATTTGTAAGGGCACAAGGGTAATTCTGGTGGGAGATGAGTTAAAGACCAGGGCTTAGTGTAGGCCCTGGGGGCTCAGTGGTCAACAGAACCCAGTGCTCATTCCACTTCAAAAACTGGGCTACCAGAATCAGTAGCTACAACTACTCCCCACAAGGAGTGCAGGAGCCCCAAAGCACAGCAGGAATGTGACAGGAAGTGTTGTGGGCACAGCCACTTAGATCAGTGGAGTACAGGTGCGCTGGCCTATAGAGCAGAACATCTCTGGCAGCCACTTGCTCAAATGCCTTAGCAGCCACAAGTTCTGCTCCACCCTTCGTTTATGACATCTTTATTAAGGAAACCATTACAGTGTTAGAATCTGGCTGAGATGCCTTGCATGGCATGGCATGGCATGGCATGGGGGAGTTTTTCCGCATAGTTATCAGGTCCAGCTCCATTTAAGAGCCCATAGCAGTGATACTGGCCTCCCATACAACTTCTCCCAAAACAAGGTAGGATTTAGGCCTGAGTGCTCCTGAGCCTCTAGCAGCCCATGGAATGGGACAGGGCAGAGCTTATTCCCAAAGTCATAGGACTGAGCTTCAGAATGCCACAAAGAGCTAAATATTTGGTTTGGTGCTTTAAGGTTTTTACTCAGAGTTGACATTGATGGAAATTCCAGCTGATGCACACAGAAGTCCTACTTTCATTGGAGGGGCTTCTCAGACTAGAAGGCTGAAACCAGTCAGGTGCACCTCTTACAAGCAAACCAGGGCCTCTAATAAACTCAGCTTGGATTTCTCAGGGTCTCAGCCGTCAGAGCTGTGAAGCAAGAGAGCAGTTTAGTTCAGCAACTCTCTGCTTACCATCAAGTTTCCTCTGAGCACAGCCTGTGACTTTTGCCCCAGTGTAAAACTCAATAGGGAAAACACCACCATTCATTAGCATGACCACTTCCAAGTCACACATGAAAGCAGCTAATTATTATTTTCATCAGTATGTCAGTATTGTGAATTCTTGATTCAGAAAAGTTTATCCAAAGCACAATGGACAATTTCTGGAATGCATCTGAAAAAGCTTTCTGAATAGCAAGCTTCAGGCCACCTTCCTTTTCATAAGGAGTGACATCAGTCCTCCCTCCAGTTCATCCCTAGCCTCCTCAACAATGTCAGGACTCCTGCACTTGTAAGAGAGCAGCACTAAGCACAACTTCACCTTGCTTCTAAGCTGATGCTGCAAGATTTTCTCTTCACTAAGGTCAGAAAGTTCTTGAAGCTTGATGATTTTTTCTGCCCATCCATTGAAAACCAAGTAGTAATTTGCCAACTCTTGGCATTGTGAGCTGTTTACGGCAAGCGCCTAATGTCATACTGCCTATATCTAGTCCCGAGACAAACCTTCACAGAGAAGTTCTGGAAAAGCAGCTTCTTATCAAAGGCCTTTTGGGTTCTTTGGGCATCGCTGGCTGAGTAAAATTTGGTGATTGCTTAGAAAGCAGGATAGGCCACCAGTGCATTTGGGAGAACTTGGCCCGAGGGCAGAAGGCCAAACTAGGAGAGTGCTGTGGAAGGAGAAAGATGCAAGGCGTCAGCTGAGGGTCCTCCGTTCCCACAAAAGCAACGTTTTGTCACTCCTAGTGGGAACTATTAGGCTGCCATCCAACTGCCATCCAGCCTTCACTGCACCGAGGCATGTAAGGCACAAGCAGCACTGCATCTGCACACAGCCTCCTGGCAATGTTTAAGGCATCATTTTGTATACCATGAATATACACAGCTTTTTTCAACTAAAAAATTATAAAAATGGTGAAAGATACGGAATTCTGTTAAGAGATACGCTGGAAATATCTATTAAAACTATTAAAATATTATCTGGGAATTTATCTAAGGAAAAAACTAAAAAGAATTATATTTAAGAATAGAAAAAAATTATATTTAAGAATAAAATAAGGGAATGGTTACACTGTTTATCTTGTCAACTTAGTAGAAAATCATACAACTTAAAAATACAAAGAAGTAGACATTTGGAAAACATTTGAAATAATGTTAAATGAAAAAATAATATAAAATTACATATTGCTATAAAATAGCTGTATAAAATTATATACATGTGTGCAAATAACTAGACGTGTATACAATAGTTCTGAAATAGTAAAATGTGACTTTTTTAAATTTTTAGGAATTTTTCAAGATTTTATAAATCTAAATTATAAATTTTTTCTCCTTTTTCTCTGTTATCCTACTGATGCTCTGAATTAAATGGATGCTTTTCTTTTTTTTCCCCGTAAGTGTAAAGTAATATTGTTTTATTAATTGGTTTAGAACTGGAGTGGTCCACAGGGTGGATAGGAGATCCCATCACATGATAACAGACTTTCTCCCATTCTTATTTTAGAAGTTGTATGCATTTACTTCTTTTTGCTTTTCTTTTTAACTGGATGGGCTTATGAGTTTATAATTCTATGTAAGCACAACATCAAGTCGTGTTTATACCTAAACTGTAGCACTTTGAAATTTGGGAGTTTTGCCCATTTGGTATGTCTTTTATACTGTGGTTTTCCAAAAAAAAAAAGTCACATCTAGTGCCATTTTATTGCTTTCAAAGGATTACATCTTTATTCTAAATCTAAGACAATATTCTAATGAGTTTCCTCAAAAGAGTCTTTAAGATTTGCCGGAACGATCTTGTCCTAGTACACCATTCACTAAATCTGTAATGAATAAATATTTGAAGCCGTAGTAATAATTTTTCATGCATATGATACTGTCTTAATAATTGCGTTGTGGCTATGTGCTTTATTGATTTCTGTGCCACTCAGTGGCATGAAATGAAATGTATTATCCCACTTAAACCATTATGGCTTCCTTTTGAATTACATATTCAGTACTTGATCCTGTCATCAAGCATCTTCCGCATTCTCTAATGTGGTATTCAGTCTTAGAGATTTACTGCTTTGTACTCAGGACAGTATAACTCAAAGTAGAACAAATAAATCCAGATTAGTAAAGTTGGTAAGAAAATACAATAAGCAGTTAAATTTTTAGAAATCACTCTTTTTAGTGTGTGTTCTGGTTTGGGGTTTCTTTCTTCTTTTCAAGAGCTACAGGAATGAATTGATGCTGTAAACTCTGGGGAAAGGAGAGTGGGTCCGAGACACCCAGTCCCCCTCTGTGCTGGGTGGGAGGGGTCGCCCCGCACCTTTGCCTTTCTCATAGCACATCCCTTACTGTCTTCCACACTTTTATCAGTTACCCTTTGGGCCCTTTTGTTTTAAATATTAGAATTCCTTAAGACTTGCTCCTCAGGTCCTCTCTTTTCACTTCAGCTATCAACCTGAGGCATTTTTATCACTTTACAATGTTACCCATGAGCCAGTGCTTTCCAGATCGACACTTCCAGCTGAAAAGCTGCAGTTCCACGCTGTCAGGTGCATTAATGTTACCCTCAGCACTCACACTTCTCACATGCTCCATCTCCCAGCACACTCTTAGGCCTATACTTTCTTCATAAATGGTGCTTACACCCGTCAAGTTGCTTACGCCTGTCCCTTGAGAAGCATCACCATTTTCCCTTCACCTACATCCGCCCTTACCATATCCGTTTTAGTTCTGTATCAGAAATGGAAGTCGAGGCTGCCCTCTTTTTCTCTTCCACTGCCGGCCCAAACTGGCCTTATCTCATACTTGGACTTCTCTCTAGTTTTCCCTTAGTTCGGCCACTCCCTTCCCCATCCCTGATCCCTCCTCCAGCAAACTTCTTATACAGTATTCTAATCAGATCATGCCTCTTCCTCACACAAACTTTTCTTTGTCTATAAGGTGGTATGCTATCTGGCCGCACCAATCCTCTTTTCCAGGTTTTTCTAAGCACTTGTCCATCTTTGGACTTTTCCTGTGTTCTTACCTATAGCTTTCCTTCTCTGTCTCTGTTTTTCACATCCTCAGGCAGTTTTCCCTTATTTCTTGATCCATTGTTAGAGCTCTCATTTTCTCTCTCACATTCATTTTCTCCCTCAGCTCCACAGAGAAAATTGTATTTCTTTCTTTTTTTTTTTTTAGACAAGGTCTCCCTATACAGTTCAGGCTGGCCTTGACCTCACTTTGTAGCTCAGGCAGACCTCAAACTTGCAGCAGTCCTCCTGCCTCAGCCTCCTGAGTGTTGGAATTACAGGCATGCACCACCATACCTGGCAAGAATTTTGTGTCAGGAAACATGTCTTTTAAATCACTGGTCCCAAACACCTAAGATGATACTTGACTTTTCCATAGATATTTCATATTTGAAAGGGATGAATGATTTTAGTTTATTAAAATTGACTTTTTGCAAACTTTCTCAGTCCTCTAATGACCATTTCTTCAAAGATCATCTTGTTCAGATGCAGAAAGGTGACAATCCCGTCATGGTGCTACATCTTAAAGATAACATAAAATCGTACAAAATTCTAAGTATAACCTACTTGGTAAAGGAAGGACCCTTGGTTCTGGAAATGTAAAATTGCATTGTTTTGTCCCCCAATGGAATATTTTACAAATTTCTACTTTTTGGACATCTGGTGAACCATAACCAGTGAGGCAATATCAATTTGTTTTGAAAGTTATCTTATAAAAACCATTTACTCTGGTATCTCTAGTTAAGCAAAAGAACATAGGAGGAGAAGTAAAATTATTTTACATTAAACTTGACCTCAAAATTTAAACATTTCACAGAAAAACAATTTGAAAACAGAGTAATCCTGAAGCTGGGCTTAGAGGCACATTCCTGAAATCCTAACACTTGGGAGGCGGAGGCAGAAGGATCACTGTGAGTTTGAAACCACTTTGGGCTACATAGGAAGACTGTGTCTAAAATCAAGTGACACAAAATAAACAACAGCAACAACAACAAAAAACTGATTAGTCTTAACAAGCTATCCCCATCTCTCATGAAAGTTTTGCTTTAGCATAAATAAATTGTGGAGGCAAATGACTAATAACAATGAAGTTTTGAACTATGGAAAAGAAATAAAACATAATTATATATATTAAAATTTTTATTTAACTTGTTTTTGTATTCAAAGTTACCTATTAGGTAAGCAAATTTATTTTACTGTACCTAATTGGAAATGTTTAGAAAAATCATTTTTAGTATGTTCCTTATAAGAATATTGGAAAAAATGTAGTGAAAACCAATACTAGAGTCACATCCAAAATAAATACTATACTGTACTAGTCTGTCACAGTAATCTGCACTAAAGTGACATCCAAGTTGTAGTATATAATTTATCACCAAAAGGGTGATAAACCATTAACAGATGAAATTTTCTGTGAGAAGGATGTCATGAGAAATAAAATAAAAAGAAATGATAGAATCTTAGGAAAGAACAGTATAAAATTAACATTTGATTAAAAGAAAATGGCAGATGATCTTTTTCCACCAAATGCTCCTTAAATGTAGACCTTACTGGTAAAGAATATACTTCAATCACTAGTTAAGTTACGCCTAGGAGTGTGTAGGTGTGACCACGAGTTCTAGAACACTAACAAAGTTTCTCATGCAGTTTATATTGTTATAGGGAGAATTTCGAGTAGATACAAAATTTTCCCACAATGGACGCTTTTCCCTCCTGGGGCTGCCATTTGCAGGCAATTTCATTTACATATTCAGACATACAGACTTGCACAACTACTTATTATAGACTTATTCTTGGTTACTAAATGTCTACCAGGCTTAAACATACAAGATTTCCTTTATATGGGAAAAAGTAATTCCACCCACTCTCCATGCCTTGGCACGTCATGATGCCAGCCCTTAACATTTATTTGACTTCCACAATTTAAATAGACAGTGATGTAAATCAGAAGTTAATGTTCCTTCTACTGGCACTGAGTAACTAAATCATTATACTTGTGACAAAGGCAGATCCTTTTCATTTTGACTACTGAATGGAAGTGACATCTATTCTAATTCTGTCCCTCTAAGTTATATTGACAACAAAATGATTTGTTCAATGTTACAAAAGATGAGGAAGCAGAAAAGAATACAGAGAAGTAAAAGGGTTTGGCAAAGATCAGACAAGCTGGAAGTAGAATCCAAGTCTCTCCGGAATCCCTGCTCTAAGTTTCATCTTATTGAATATCGTAGAATTATTGGGCTGGGGGTATAGCTCAGTGAAATAAGCACCTCCCTGGAAAGTGCAAGGTCCTGAGTTCAATCCCCAGTACCGTTAAAAAAAGAAAAAGAATTATAAAGTAGGGTAACTCTATCTTAACCACACATGTGCTTAGTGAGTTATTCTCAGTAAATATATTCTATTTTTAAAACATTGTATGTTTTGAGATATTAAAATTTCAGTTCTATTCTGTTACATTTAACGATTTCTATTTTAAAGATTTGGACTGGAATTGACATTGGAGGGTTACTTGGGCATTTTCCACGTGCATTCTTACATTGATCCTAAACTGGAATAAGGTGGGTCTAAGAGCTGTTTGTTCAACACAGTAGTTACACAAACTAACTGCCTGTGAGATGCAAGTCATTAAAAATTAATTTTTAAATGAACTTCAGACGTACTATATAGATTTTTTAAAGGCTGCATATTAGAAAGAACATACATATGAAATATTTTCTTGGCCTAGTAGTGATGATAATGGCTAGTATTTATTGAGCTGTTACTCAGTAACATACACTGTTTTAGTTATTACCTATTTTTGTTTTAGTCTTCAAGGTAACTATGAGATATAGTTAATCCCATTTTATGAATAAGGAAACTAATGTACAGAGTGATCAAGTAACTTGTCAGGTGGAAAAGCCAGTATCGAAACCCAAATATTCTGGCTCTAAAGCCTTATTTTTAACTTTATACTGCCTCCTCAACTGCCTTTTATATAAGTATGATTTTATTAAGTAACCTTGTCTTGAAATCATTTTTACCCATCTTAAAGCCAGCTAAAGATCGTTTGTATATTTTAAGTGATATTATCTAAATTCTTGAACTGATTTGGTTCTCTATACATTCACAATTTCACTTACAGTTTATAAAACTGGAGGAAATGTTAATGTATAGAGTGTAAGAATAGAAGAAACTTGCCAGGCGTGGTGGCACATGCCTATAATTCCAGCACTCAGGAGGCTGAGGCAGGAGGATCGTTGCAAGTTTGAGACCATCCTGGGCTACAAAGTGAGCTCAAGGCCAGCCTGAACTGGATAGCGAGACCCTGTCTCAAAAAGACAAAAAAAAAAAAAAGAAGAAGAAGAAGAAACTTAAAATCATATTTCATGCTTTAAAATTCTGTGTGCCATTTGTTCTTGTTTTTGCTCTCCAAACATATAGTATCTCCTTTTTCCAAAGCTACTTGGTCCTTATAAAATTTCACAATGTTGTATCCCAAATGTCTGAGTTTGGTTTAAGTTTTTAAGAAAGGTTTCATTTTTATTTTCTTTTCAAAGTAATAGTAGGGTGGATATAGGATATTCTCAATTTCATTTATTTATTTTTGGAGTACTGGGTATTGAACACCAGAACCTCATGATTGTCAGGGAAATGCTCTACTGCGGAGCCTCATCCTTAGTCCCCTCAAGGGTTTTTAGCAATATTTCACAAAGTAGGCATTTATAGATAGATTTTCAAGACAATCTAGAGGATAAATTTTGCATTTTTACTTGCTACTAGGAAGAAAAGAAGTAGAACAATTAAGAACCATGTGTAATTTGGGGCAGTGACGGACACACTTACAGCCTCCTCGTCACGTGCTTGTGTTAATCACTGACAGTTGTGTCATTTTTCTCACTTTCAGTAAACAAATAAGCAGATTTCCTGGAGATTGAGAACTATATTTACTATCCATATATGTACATTTTACATCAATAACGTTTATATAGCTTTGTTGTTTGTTTATTTATGTGTTTGTTTTGAGACAGGGTCTTGCTATGTAAGTGAGGCTGGCCTTGAACTCACTGTGTAGCCCAGGCTGGCCTCAAACTCCTGTCAGTCATCCTCCCTCAGCCTCCCAAGTGCTGGAGTTACGGGCGTGCACCACCACATCTGGCTATATAGACTTTTAAATGTTTACTTAAATTCACTATTTTTGTGCTTCATGTTGATTAGTTTACCATATGCATTTGTTTTTAGGCAGCACAGACTATAAGCCAATAGGAGGAAGTTCAATTCCTGTTTTTTGACAGTAGACACCTTAGCATTGATATTGGTCTCTACATCCTAACACACAGTGGGCATGGCACTGGAAATCTGGGCAGAGAGTGCAATTTATGTCTGGCTAATGTGATTTCATGATCATTCAGTCCTAAAACTTAAGTCACTTTTAAAGATAGCAGTGGAAATTCTTTATGTAAAACGTTAAAAAGTAAAAGTAATTAATATAAAAATCAGTGATTTTAAAACTTCAGAAAAATTATTTCTGTATATTCACGTACAAGAAAGATGTGAGTGAGGAATACTTTTCATAGTTTAGCTAATTGTATAACAGCCTCTGAATTCCTCTTGTAATTCTTAGTCAAGTCAGAGTGTCACTGTGAATTAAATGCTCATCAGTAAAACACAGTAGGCAGTCATCTGTTCTGTGGTTACTTGACTCTTGCTGTTTTCCTGTCTTACATAACACTCTTATTACAACTACAGGCAAGCTGTGGGCACAGTGTGTTGTGATTGTCTTGTTTAAAGGAAGGGAAAGAACTTCTATTTTCATTAGTTTTTAAATATTCCTTCTCAAGAATTCTTGTCATTTAATTTTTGTGTCTAGCACTTAAGTAGCAAATGCAAGAAGTAGCCAGGCTACCAAATTTTGTATCACTGGTATGACTATTGCAAGAGTTTGTGGTGTTACCATGGTTGTTTAAAGAAATTTTATTTTACCCTCTTTGGTTAGACCCTCCCTTCGTCTTGTGAATACTGATAATAACCTGCTTATATCTTGAATCTGTATATTAAGAATTTGTGGTTCCACTGAAAGATGATCTCCTTGAGCAAGAACATAGTATAAGCTAAGAGGTGTTGGCTACAAAGTTGTAAATGTAAGTCATTTATACCTGGGACTTTTGGGTTATTTAGGTTTATTCTTTTGTTCTTCTGTTTGCTACATGCTTATTAGTTGGTCATTGCTGATCTTAGCTCATTGTTTTGCAAACTGTATGTAAATACTGCATATTTTTAAACTACTTCGGGGATGAGAGTTGAGAACAGTATATTATATAACGCTTCCTCGACCAGACCTATAAAAATATATTTTTTTTTTCCCTGGAAAAGAGATAGCAGCTGTATCCATATTCTTGAGGGGAGTTTCACTGTTGGGAACAGTTAAGTCTTAAAGCTCAGTCACCTTTTCTGTTGTCTGTCTATGTGCAAAGATGTGTTAAGAATACACACCTTCTGTGCTACACCATCTGGCTTTGGCAGGCTTAGAGAAACAAAACTGATTGGCCCAGGACTACTGAGTGAAGTATTTCTACCTCCTGTCTTTTATGCATCCTTTCTTTTAATAAGACCAAGTCAGTTGCTTTCATTTGCAGTGTCTTTTATAGTCAAAGGTAGTTGTTTTGCTCTGCTGTAAGGAGAATAGTATCCCAAACAGGAAATGATCTCCCAAAATGATTGCTTATGCTTAGCTCAGTGCTGGTGTATTTTACATATTTTGTCTCAGTTTAACTATTAGTGTCCGTTTCACTCTCTTGAAGTGACCTGGTTTGGACAATAAATTATATAATTACCCATTTAATAATCACTTCATTTTTTGCTCTGTCCATTCAATGTCTTTCTTACTAAATAATGATATTTACTAAACTTTCAGCATTCTTTCTTTTGGGGGTATAATTTCACCACACCTCTTTTATTCAGAGTATTGGTTCTCCACGTTTAAAGCACAACTTTTTCTTGTCTTCAAATGGCTCCACAATTCTTTTCCAATTCTGTATCTGACCTCATCTCCTCCCACATCCTGTCCTAGTCCCTATTCTTCTCTCCTAAATGAAACCTTTGTCTCTCGCCCACACATGCCTATACCTTCTTTCATGCCACCCCCTACACATGGAATAAACCTACTAATCCTCCAAATGCCTATCCTCCACTCACTGTTTTAAATGTCACTATAGTCAGTGAAACGTACCTGAGATCACTCATCTAACTGCCTGTCCTACTTGTGACCTGAATCTTTCAGACTTTTTTGTGGCTCAAGTTTGAAATGTTATTGTTATTACTGTTATACTACTGTGATGTTACCGTATCCACTTATATCTGAGAAAGTAAACCCTGACCAGCTTTACAGTTTAAAAGTAAGGTTTTGAGGCCAGCGGTGCAGCTCAGTGGTAGAGAACTGGCCTAGCACATGTGAGGTCATGGGTTCTATCCCTAACACGTAAAGAAAAATAAAAGTAGAGCTTTCAGAATCGTCTGTTAGCCAAAGGGAAAGCATGAAGCAGAGGAATCTTGCTAAATTCATTCATTGCTTTCAGAATATGCAGGGTCAAACACCCAGATGCAGATCGTTGATTGTCAACAAGATTATATTCATTGGTAGTATACAACCTTAAAAAAAGTTACTCTTGGCCTCTTTAGAAAAATGGGTGAAGTGGTACTCTGGTCTGACCCTGTTACTCTCACCTACAGTTTGCCCAGTTCCAAACTAGCTCTGTGCCTCTTTGCTAACATTGACAATAAAGACAGTGATAATATGTCTTAGAAGTTAAAAAAACAAAATGCTGCATGCGGAGCTGTTTCTTCTGGGCCAAGACTGCATATTTAGTGAACTAGTGTAACAAGCCAGTGCATTAGAAATTCCATTAGCATATTTATGTGTTACAGTGAAATTATACATTAAACAAGGAAGATAGTTCTAGGTAACACTGTAATTTTTGAATGTCATGTTTTGTCTAAAACAAGTGAATTAAACACCAAAGCTGAAATAGGACATTAAAGATATTTTACATGATATATGATACATCTAAAAAATAGTAGAATAAAAACTAAACTCTCCTTAAATATTTTAATAACAAAGATTGATACACTGGGAAATAACTACTGTATTTATATAAATATAAGCCATCAAAAGAAATACCATTTGATTATACAAGGGGAAAGCCAATATCTATAAATGCAGAAAATCAGAGAATGCTACCTACAGAACCAGATTAGGAACAGTAACATGATATTACATGTAGCATCATTATTTTAAAAACTCACATATTGGGAAAGTGCTTCTTTCCCAAGTATCTGTTCAACTCACATCCTTGCCTTCTTCAGCTCTTTGCTTCAATGTCACCTGCTCTGTGAAGCATTTTCCTGACCTGACCACCATGTCTAGAACCAAAGGCTGTTCCTAGCACTTTCATTCTCTCTTTAGCTTAATTTTTGTAATTTCATAAATGATCATTATTTTAGAGGTACTGTGATGGCTCTCCATACCTCTGAGAGCTTGCTAGAGTAGCTCTGAACATTAACCTTTTTATAGAATAAAGATTTATGCTTCTCTATTCACTAACTATTCCTCAGGGACTTCAGTTTTCTTCTAGAATTAGTTTGCTTATATAAGGGGCTTTAATGTCTAAGCCTCTTAATTTGGAGTGAGTTGTGGTGGCTGCGGCTGTGGAAGAAATGACAGCACTGTTTCAAGTATAGGCTTCTGAAAAAAAGACATCCTATCTGCCCACCAGAAAACTTTTTCTTTTTCATCAGAAAGCGTTACCACCATTGATCTTGGAGACCTGAGAGCCCTAACTTTCCTTTTAGTGAGAAGAGAACAGCCTCATTGTAACCACATGCACATAGCTCTGGCTGCTATAACAAAATACTGAGTGGGTTAAACAATAGGCACTTAGTTACCTACAGTTCTGGAAAATAGAAGTCTGAGATCAAGGTGCTGGCAGTGTTGATGTCTGCTAAGGGCTGTCCCCTTGGCTTATAGAAGGGTGTTGTCTTACTGTGTGTACATGTATTCTGTTCTTTGTACATGCACAGAGAAGGATTTCTGTTGCCTCTTATTATAAGGATACTAATTCTATCAGTCATTATAAAGCCCCAGCTTTATAATCCCATTTAACTTAGTTCCTTATTCTAAGTATAGTGACAAAGATAAACTTGGCTTTTATAGGTAAATGGTCACAACTAGAGACCATACTCATAAGTGAAATAAATCAGACCTGCATATGTAAGCAATATATTGTCTCACTAGTGTAGGAACCTGAAAAAGTGAATAAAAACTAGGAAGTATGATAGACATTGTAAAATGAAAGGAAAATGCTCAAAAATAAAGGCAACTGGGGTGTGGACAAAGAGAAGGGAAAGAAGGGGAAATTATGTATGTGTGTATATACAGGATAGCTAACAGTTGTACTACTGTCTTCTATTGCTTTACTGAAAGGAACAGTTAATGATTACTTGTTTGACAAATATGCATGTCTCTGTTTGCTTTCCTGAGACACTACTTTGAAGATATCAATACATAATACAACAACCATTGTTAATTCCCTACCACTCTGTCTGCAACTCTGTATTGTTTGTATTGTTCTTATGCTATTTTGTAAATGAATGTCTGTTTGTTAAAAACAAGTGTAGTGATACAAGGGATTAGAGGTTCAATATGTGAATTTGAGGAAGGCACATACATTCAATTCTTGACATTATATATCCAAGGTTATATTTATTTCTGAGTTTAGTTCAGGTAAATAGTATTTTTTTCCAATTCCAAATATTTTTTTACTAAATTTATTGATACAATTTAGATATACTTAATGCTCAAATTCATCATAGGAAATTTGTACCTATAATATATCATGTGAATGATATATCTTGATTCCTCTTTTTCCCCAGTTCCTTCCCCTCCCTTCAACTCCTCTTCCCTCCCTTTTTGACAAAACTTTGTTTCTATTTTATCCTTTTTCCCTTTTCCTTCTTTTCCCCTTCCCTTCTCCCTAGTTCCTCTTTACTTTTAAACAATTTCTTCCAATTTCATAATCTCTGTTGTACATTTTGGCCCTTATTTACTCTTTTAGTTTCTCACACTAGGGAGAAAATGAGATATTTACACATGCATCCAGTTTATTTCATTTATACATCATACCACAGTGATGTATGTGCACTCATGTTTATACCAGCACAGTTCATAATAACTAAATTTTGGCTTATATAGTTGGGTGCTCTCATATTTGTTGCATACATATTTATCATTGTTATCTCTTCCTCCTGAAGTTTGCGCCTAACAAGTATGTAGTGACCTTCTTCATTGCTTTTGTTGCTTTTTCATTTGAAGTTCACACTATCTGCAAACAAAATAGCTACCCTTGCTTTTTTCTGCATTCCTCTTGCATGGGAAATTGTTTTCCATCCTTTGACTTTCAGTCTGTGAATTTTTTTAGTTAGACATGTTGCTTATATGCAGCATATTGTTGTATCTTGTTTCTTGATCCATTCTGCCAGTCTTTTTCTTTTGATTGGTGAATTGAGGCCATTTACATTGATAGTCATAACTGATATATATTAACTTATCTTTGTCATGTTATTTTCCTGCTGTTGGTTCCCTGCTTTTCCCTCTGTTCAATTGCTTGCCCTGTCTAGTTTCTCTTGTTGTTGAAACTGTGATCATTTTTGTCTCTTATCTAGAATATCTTTTAATACTCTTTGTAGGGTTGGTTTGGTGGTCATGAATTTCTTCAGTTGTTCTTTGTAATGGAAGTATCTTATTTCTCCATTGATTTTGAAAGATAGTTTTACAGAGTACATTAATCTAGGTTGGAAGTTATTTTATTTTAGGACTTGAAATACTTAATCTAAGCTCTTCTTGACTTGAGAATTTGTGTTGAGAAGTCTGCACATGATTCTGATGAGCTCTTTTTCATAGGTGATCTGTTTCTTTTCTCTTAACAACATTTGATATTCTGTTCCTGTGCTGAATTTCTGGAATCTTGGTTATTATATGTCTTGATGTAGTTGTATTTTGGTCGTGGCTGTTTGGGGTTCTATATACTTCATTTATTTTTATGTCAAAGTCTTTATCCATGCTTGGGAAGGTTTTTGCCAGTATTTCTGTGAAGAGTGTTTTTTATGGCATTTATGCTGTCTCCAGCTTTCCCATTGATCCCAGTCAATCTTATGTTACTCTTTTTTGCTTCATCTTGTAGCTGTTGGACTGATTTTTCATGGTCTCTTGCTCTTTTTAAGATGTCTTTTTTTCATGGTCACTAGCTGCAATTCTGTCTTCAAGATCTGATAGTCTATCCCCTCCTTTGTGCAGTCTGTTGCATATACTTTTAATGGAGGTTTTAGTCTCCTGGATTTTTGTTTAGATCTGTTTCGTGGATTCCATTTCTTTCCTATGTTGTATATTTTTTTGTTTCTATCCTTTTTCTTAGCTTATCTATTCTTTTATCTGTATTTACTGTAATATCTTTGAATTTAAGCATCACTTCTTTTTGTACCTGAGAGATTATTTTCTCTATAGCCTTCTCCATTTCTGTTGCTATCATTTCAGAAAGTTCCAGTGTTTGGCTTCCAATTTCGTCTATCTCATTGTACTCTGGCCTTGTCCTGAATGGGCTGGGGGTCTGGGATTTCATTTTCTTTCATGTCTTGCATTTTCTATTTTCTCTTTTTTATTTTATTTTGTTTTCTATGTTGATGCTTGCTGGTTTCTTATGATAGATAGCTTTATCTCTAGTATTGAGGCTTCTTTAGGAGATGTCTGTTCTTTAGGGTGTCCTCTAGGTGTAGGTGGTTCTTGATAGCTATCCCCAGAATCTACCTTCCCAATTTGTAAAGAATTCAAAGTTACTATTTGGTTCAGCACCCAGTCCTTCAGTACTGGACTGTGGTGATGATTATGACCCCATACAATCACAGTATTATCATACAAGGGAGAAAAACTGATTGGAACATGTATGACATCCTGGCTAAAGTACTACAGTTAATAATAACAGTAGTTTCAAGTACAGTTTAACTACTGACAAACTATGACAACCTTTAATCTGCTACCTCTGACCACAGGAGCAAACTCTAAAGCTATATAAGAAAATCAAACATATACCATGTACTTGTATATGGTAATTTTTCCCTTAGTGGAGTGATTTTACCTTGATACTACCTTTTACCTTTTGTCTGGTCTGTAACAGCTAAACCTTAGCGGGGGGGGGGGGTCATATGAGTAGAGGATAAGATAAAGTGATGAATGAGGTCAAATACAGCAGAGTCAAAGCTGGAGGTGAAAGGATGATCGCTCAAGTTTTGGGAAACTGGGGGACACAGGAGGGAAAGAATGAAATAGAACATGAAGGAGTAATCAGGAAGGGAGGAGACAATGTTTACTCACTTGAAAGTTAAATTCAAGAAGTAACTGAGGAAAGAGAGAGAGGATCAGTAGAAGAAAACAAAGAGAGATAAGAAACCTAAATAGTGAAAAAACAAAGAAAGTAAAGAACAAAAAAGAAGAGAAGAAAAAAAGGGGAGACCAGAAAAAGGAGAAAAAAAGAAAAAACCCACAAAAAACCCCACAACAGAATCAAAGCAGACAGTAAAGGACAGCCAATCAGACACACAGGGAGAATAAAAGTAGTAAATACCACTGTTCTTCACAGTTCTGTGATAGTGTCCATGTCAGATCCCAGAAATGAGCTGTGTACTCCAGCCAGGTTTGCCATAGGAATTGTGCTGGGTCTGAGCTGATCTTGGCCTCTGGATGTGGGGGCTGAGACTGGTCTTCTGTTGGTGCAGTTCTCCAGAGCCCACTGCTGGCTCCTGGCTGCTGCTTTAGACGCTTCCATATTGCTGGCCTCGCTGGTTACTCTCTCTGCCAAAGGTGTGTGTTTGCTTGTGTGCTGGAGGCAGCCTGGCCTGGGTGTCTTGGTGGTCTGGTCTGTAACAGCTAAACCTTGGAAAGAATCCAAATGCCTGCCAACAGAAGAATGGATAAAAAAGATGTGTGTTTTTTATATAGTGGAGTACTACTCAGCCATAAAGAAAGATAAATGTGGGACATTGCTAGGTAAATGGATGCAACTTAAGTAGTATTAAATGTACACAGTTACTATAGTTGGCACCCAGGATGCGGAAGAGAATTAAGCCATACTCACAAATTTAATATTTTATTGAGGGAAATAATCATGGATGTAATTAGAAATTTTGATAAACATTTAAAACTTTGGTTTTATTTCACATTCCTTAGGTTTCTATATAAAATTTCTGAAACTATAGTTTTTTTTTTTCAGACAAATACTAAAAAAAAAAAAAAATCACAATTTACTTCCAGCCAAGATGGAGTAACAGAGACTGGATTTATTCTTCTCCCTGAAATAATAACAACAAAAACAGACACAGTACGTGAAACAGTGGCTTTCAAGACCCTGGGCATTGGGCAAAAAACAAAAGCCCAGAAAACAATCCTTGAGGAGTGAGAAACAAATGAGATGAGTTCTATGAGTATTATTGTTCACTATTTTGAGAGTTTCCAAACTACCGTTTCAAAGTATAGCTAATAAATCCCAGAATGCTGGGAGGCTGAGGAAGGAGGATCAGAAGTTCAAGCCCAGCCTGGGTAACTTAGCAATTTACTAAGACCCTGTCTCAACCTACACTCCCACCCCAAAAAAGAAAAAGAGAATAGATGGGACAGAAAATCAGTTTCAAACTAATAGACTTCGCTAAACACTGTATCCCCTAAAACTGGTTGAAAGAAAGCAAGAGTGACTGTTAATATCAGACAAAATTATTTAAATATTAGCAGAATAAAGAAATTCATTTCACAGTGACAAAGAAAGCAATTCATCAAGAGTCCTAAATGTTTGTTCGATAAGTGGCTGACCTTCAAAATACATAAAGACAAAATAAAACTGTAAGGTCAAGTAGTTAGAAATGTCAATACCTGCTTCTTAATAGTTAATAGAATAGGTGGGTGGAAGATGAACAAGTCTATAGAAAACTTCGTATCACTAACCAACTTGATGTAACTGACCATGGTAACCCAGAGCCCTGAATCCCCATGCCAGTAATCAATCAGAACTGACTGGCAGCTTTTTCCCATTGGCTCTCTATTTATTAAGGGTTTCTATACTAATTCTCTTAATTTAATTATCACAGAAATTCAGTAGCTATCACCATCACTTCACATAAAGAAACTGAAAAGGAATTAGGAATTAGAGGAGATGGTGTTTGAATACAAGTGTAACTAAGTTATCCTTAGTTCCTTTTTATAACATCAAAAGGAACACTTTGAAATCTTTCATTTCACTTGGAAAATCATAAATGTTCATAAAGGTATTATGCTATAGGGCCACAAGTAACATGTTTATTACACTTACTATTTAGATTGTGCAAGGTTAACACTTTCTCTGTGAGGGCATGATTCATATCTCTCGCTGCTGGGTGGCCTGGATCACCAGTGGTACATGCATGACTGTCCCCTCGAACAGCTTTTTATTTTATTAGCAAAAAGACCGATAAAAGTGATTATATCCATTTGTGCCATCAGATATAAGCCACCTATTGTCATGCATGTACCTCCAGTGGTTCAAGCTGACAGGAGCATGTTAAAATATATGTTCATTAATTCCCCTAAATTCCTTAAAGTCAGATTCACTGGAGGCTATGTCTCATCTGTAGAATGTTAACATTTGTTTTCTGTGCTGTCCAAATAGTGTACTGATAAGTTACTGAGAAAGATGTTCATTTTAAGTGTTTTCCTATTTAAATAATTTAACATGACTCATTTCCAAGAACATAACAATCACTACCAGATAACAAGGAGTGGCACTGATCTCTATAGTTTTCTGGTTTCAAAAGAAACATAAAAATTAATCTTCACATTGAAAAAAAATGGTTTATGGTTTAGATAACAATTTCTGTTTCATTGAGAAACAAATGTCTCTTCCCAACAAAGAGAGACTTGTATATTCAAGCTGAATAAATATTTACTTTTAGTCTGAAGAGATTAAATTCTTTAATCCAAGACTGTTTGTGTCTGTCTCTATAGCATTGTTATCTGACTAGACCTAGTGTTATCAACTTTCTAAAAACCAACTGCTTAACAAATACATTACATAAAGGTAAATTGGAATTAAATATTAACTTACACCATAGATTGATGAAAATTTATGGTGTAGATCTTATAACTTACTCTACTAAGAATAAAATATTAATCCTCTCCACTTCAGTATAAACTTTTAAAAGAAGTTAGTCATACAATAAAATTTTCTTCTTGCCTGAACATTTTGATTTTTTTTTTTAGGAGGTAGGGGTGGGAGTACTGCTTAAGAGTGATTTTTACTACTGATATTTCTGCTGATGAATAAACAAAATAACAAAGCAGGTAGCTACAAGACAGCAGCAGAGAATGTGGTGTCCAACAGACTTGGGTGAGTCACTCTCCCACAGCTTTCTCTGTAAAATGAGGTAGAAAACACCTGGTTCATAGCTCACTTTTGACAGTGACTTCCCTAAAGCTCCAGTCAGTCCTATACTTATTATGTGATGGACATATATAGCTGATAACTAATAACCTCTTTCTGTTCCTCATCTTTGTCATTGTTGTCATGATTATTACCGCATGCAAAACAACCTCATGGTTTTTACTGGCATAAAGACATACTGTAGGGTGACCATGTTACAAGCCAAAAATTGTGATGTTTTATAAGCAAATGATAGAAGCATATTAGGTACTTGTTGGAAGCATATTAAGTACTTGTTGTATTAGAAAACTTTACAATAGGTTGCTTAAATTGGACCCTCTCCACAAAAATTAGAAAAACATGGACATTATTTGAGCCTAAATGTCTTCTCTAAATATTGATTAAATCCCCCTTTTAGTTATAATTACAGTACAGTGATACACAGTTACTAAGCTTCAGATTTTAGACCACCTATAGAAAAATAAATTTAATAATACTCTTGTGCATGAAAACATGGAGATCATTGTGTCCTAGGAGTGCTATATAAAGAGTCAGAAAGCTGAGATTATTTTAACTCTGAGACTGCTGTGTGACTTTGGTCAGATGATGTCACTTCTCTTGCTTTTCTCATCACTCAAAGGAGGAAGCTAGGTTATTCTCTTTAATATCTCAAATGTAGTAAACCAGTTCCTTTCAGTACGTCTAAAGTCTGTCAAGAATAAATTAACTGTAGCTATGAAGCCAGTAGAGGGAGCACAAAGCATGAATTTATATCCAGGTCCTAGGATGGTGGAGGGGGCGCTGTTATATGGTTAAACATTAACCATAGTTCTTAAAACAGGAGATTATTTCCTACCAGGTTATACTCAACTTAATTTGAGCTATAATTTTTATCTTAAAATGGTAACATTTTTACAACTACTGATAGAATTCTGTCTTCACAATTATTAATGGTAAAGAGCTGTATGGTTTATTTTCTGTATTACCAAATATATTTTAATAAAAATGTTGTAATTTAATTAATATTAGAAGCATTCTGTTGATTTTATAATAACTATATTGTTTGAAATCAAAAGGCTTTATAAAGTCCACTTTAAGTGATCTTTGTTTATCTGGCATCCTTAGAAATTACGGAGTTCAACATATTTTCTAGATAATAAAAGTATGTTTCACTAAAGGACTACCTCAAAAATGTTTTTTTGATTGACTGATTTGGAATCGAGAATCGAACTCAAGATCTCATGCTTGCCAGGCAAGTGCCATGCCACTGAGCTATACCCACAGCCTAAAAATCTTTTTTCAATAGTAAAAATCACTCTTAAGCAAATGTTTTGCATAAAGACATTGCTGTTGCAGCCTTTTGGGGAGTTGTTGAATACACGACCATGCACATCAGTAAGTCTTGACCTACAGTGTTGCTGATTTGAATGTGTGCCATTTACTAAACCATAATGAGATCCTACATTTATTTCTCTTTTGCTGTCTTGACTCTCTTTTTGGCTACACTGCTCTTAAATATTCCCTATGTTTATGTACTCCTGTCCTGACTTTCCTCTCTTCTTTGGTTTCCTTATTTAGAAGTTTTAGTTAAGGATGCTTATTATTGAGCTTCTTGAGAATTGTGTGAAATCAAATTAATAAAACTTCTAAGATCTAAGGAATTAAGCTTATAGTTTTCCTTTAGGCATAGTGGCCTTTGATGCATGGAAGTCGTTCTGGTTTGCATTTGTCTTAGGGTTGGAGAAAGCGGCTGGCCCTGTAGTTCAGGATGAGTCACGGTGGGTTTCCTCTGAAGTTACTGTAAATATATTTGGTTTTGTGGTTTTTCTAAAAAGTATTTCTAAACTTCAGCTCAAGGAATATTTTATCCACCAATACAGCCAGGAGATTAAAAAAAAAAAAAAAAGGGCAAATGAGCCAGGATAACCCATTGGAACCATCGGAACATGCAGGAAGCATTGTTGGGGAGGCTAAAAGAGGAGAGGAAAACTGGGTGTCTGTGCCTTGGCACTTGTGCTCACAGACGTGGGATAAGGATATAAGTATAAGATGGGGAATATAGATGTTTCAAACATGCAGAACAAGTATAAGCTATAATTAAGTACTCAAAAATCCAAAGACATTGAAGTAAATGAACAGGGTTTTTACAGATCTTAGGTTTCTCTATTAGTGATGAACCCAGAAGAAATTGAGAAAAGGAACTTACCAATAAAGACTTACAATTCCAGTTAAGGCTTCCTGTTCCTATGGACCTCCCAAAATTGAATTATATTTGCTTAATGTTAAGGGCTAAGCAGAAAGAAATCCCTAAGTTCTAGTTGGGATCCCCAGATTCAGTCCAATATCTACAAAATATCTTCTTTATAAATTGTGTTATAAGTGAGGATATTTCACAGCATTTTCCACATAGTTACCATTATCAGGTTTTCCTGTGACTATTGTAAAATCTGACATATAGTAAACATCCTTTATTTAGTAGGTTTCCCCTGAGAGGAAATTTCTTTACACTTAGGAAGTGCCTTATGACCCACAATAATAATAACTTTTAAACTGCCATTATAGCTCTCCTTGTGCCCACTGGGAGATAATTCCTCTTTCCAAGTGAATTATCTCATTAAATATTATTTTAATCCTAATTGCTGTCATAAACTAGTGACATTATATTATGGGACTTTTTAAAAAATTGGATCAGTCTGCTACCAGCTCGTTGTGTGATTTTCTCAAAGAACTAAGAAAGGTGACAAAGAGACAACCTAAATTCCTTCAAGGCAGGAAAATCTCTTTTTGTTCTTTACAGAATATATTTTTCTAATAGAAATAAGAAAATACTATGAAACTTCTCACAAGTTCAGTATTTTTAGAATACTGTACTTATTACAAAGTACTGTCGATAAGGTTTTCCCTTGTATTTGAATTTACTTTGGGGTATAGATTTTTAAGTGTCGGGCTGGGGATATAGCTCAGTGGAATAAGCGCTTGCCTAGCAAGCGCAGGGTCCTGAGTTCGATCCCCAGTACCGCAAAAAAAAAAAAAAAAGATTTTTAAGTGTCTTACCATGAATAGACATAAAGTTAAGTTAATACTAAAAGTAAAATTCTTTTCAATAAATCAAATTACCAATTTATTCTTGCTAAATAGCATTTCTAACAAATTTAGTCAAAATTAGAAATAACTGCTTTTAAAAATCCCTCTCACATTATACCTACTTATTAAATGTTTTTCTTACTGATTTAAAGTTAAAAACACATAGGAGAGCCAGGGATATAGCTCAGTGGTACAGTGCTTGCCTAGCAAGCACAAGGTCCTGAGTTCCATGTCCACACACACACCACACACACACATACCACATAGGAGAAATGTGCTTGAATGTCTTTGTGAAAGGTAGAAGTAATTATCTTTAATGATAGATTCTCTGTTTCACTCACTTATGTTTTTGGTAATATGGTTACTAGATCATGTATTGACAGTGCTTGTATTTTATCCATTATTCTCAACATATTTTTACTAGCAATAATTGTAGTAATTATATAACATAGTTTTAAAAATTGTTAGACATCTCTGCATTTTTCTTCTGTCTTCCTTATTTGGACTTTAGTTTCTGTACTTTAACCTGATGAAATTCAATTCCTGAATTTCAGTGTTTTTTATTTTATTTTTAATTACTTCTTTTATTTTTATTTATTTAATTTTTTATTTTAAAGAGGAAAAAGAAAAAGAATGATACAGAATTTCAAAACAAGATAATAGGAAATAAACAATGGTTATTATATTACATATTGTTATCTTTGAGGTAGTTGCTGAGAGTATAAGATACAGGCATGCAAAACTGATAAACAATATAAGCATACACCATTCCTTTTAGTTAACCATCATTGTTTAATTTTATGCTTTACCATGTTGTATGACCAATTATCTTTGGTTCTATATGTAGTTTTTGGTTATGCAGTTGTATTATGAAGGACATACTAAACATTGTAACCATAATTTCAAGTTCTTTAAGATACTTTTGTATGTTTTTGTAGCAGTAGGATTGCTTTCACTTGCAATTTGGAGAGAAATTTTGCTTACTAGGTCATATATATGTATGTACATTATGTATCTTTTGCTTTTAGTTCAAAGGTTTGAAGTTATAGAATTGGAATACAGAACACTATAGATTGTAATAGATCATGTGGCACTCAGTGTACTGATGGACACATCTGTTGCCCATGCGATTCATGAAATATTTGTGTTTAGTAAGTGTTGCTTAATAAGTCAACAAGATAGTGCTATTAAGATTTTTTTTTTTTGTTCTATGACATAAAATCAACACCATTTTAGCACACATCTTGGATAGAAATGAATTTAAAGGTAGTTATTACATATCTAAAAACAATAGTTGTGTTTATTAAGGCAGTGACAGATGAACAAACGGGAAGTTTACTCAGCCTACCTTACATCTTTGTGTAAATGTTCGTGTTTTTAACAAAGATAATTCTGTGATTATCTCTTTAATTTTAACTTGTCCTTGAAATAAGTTTTTTTAGTTTTCGTTTTTATTAAAAATAAACCAGGACCTCCTGTTTCTAATTTTGGAAGGCAGGAATACAGACATAGTGTCTTCAATGAAATAAGAAAGGTAAAAGAGAAAAAAACTTGACACGTTGAGCACAGAACATTGCCCAAACTTTGTAATCAAAAGAATTCTTAAAAGAATTTAGAAAGAAAATGAGTTAGAAATTTAGAATGAAAATGTTTATAGTACATGTATTTTACATAAATATATGTATATTTTAAGAGTGACTATGAAGTGGCATGTTAAAATAAGATCACACAAATGGGTAAGAAGGAAAAAAACCTATAAAGTTTACTCCTGGTATAACCTGCAAGTATAAAGACAAGTTTTATGAAATGAACTTGTTCTGATGTCCTAGATTAATGATTTTTTAATTTTATAAAAGGTGCTTTAATTCTCAATCTTTTCTATATTTGCTAGAGTTGTCAATATCTACCTTCCTTCTGCGTTTCTGTCACTTCTGATTTGATCTGAATCTTATCCTTGGCAGTCACTGGTCTCTACTTTCTGGGAATAGTCAGGATTTGTATGCTTCTTAAGAAGCACTGGAAAAGTGAAAAAGGAAACGCAGCATTCTATGTAAGAGACTAGTACAGTATTTCAGAAGGAGTCATCATCCTAAACTGCCCTGCAGCTGCACCCAGCCACGGGTCTGTGCTTAAAGGACAGGTATGTAGTTCATTAGTAGTCAGATCAGAAGTCAGTGTTAACACTGTTATAGCCAGATATCCTTTACAGACAATCCATATCCTGTAATATTCCATTTACCCTCTATAGTAATTTATTGTTTTAAAAAGTCTTTTATCTTCATTCTAGGATTTAGAAAATGGGTAACATTTAGGTCTATATTCACAATAATTAATTCTGCATTTGGGAGGCATTTTTCAATGTTCCGTAGCTGTTGAGATGTCTAATGCCATGCTAATCCCTGTCTCTGTTTTCCTCTTGGACCTTTTTGTGTTTCCAATATTTTGAAATTCTAGTTATATGCTATAAATGTGAGGGTCTTCTTGTTTTTAATTGATTTTCTGGATTCTTGGTAGATTTTCACTCTGGAAATTCATGTTTTTCAGTTATGAGAACTTCCCTTGAAATAATTCTTTAATAATGACTTCCATTTTTCTCTTTTAAAAAATCCTATGTTAGACTTCAGTTCTCTAATGGTCATTTTTCTGCTATTTTTCCATTTCTTTGCCTTTTGGTCAACTTTTTCAAATTTTTTCCAACCCTTCTATTACATTTTTCATTTGTCATATTTCCATTTTCCAAGAATTGTTTTTAGTTTTCTGATACTCCTACTTATAGGCCCTCTCTATTTCATTGCTGCAATGCATTTACTTTTCTTCATAAGCTTAGTAATTATAACATTTTAGACATTTTCTTCTCTTCCATTACCTCTGTTCCACGTTCCCTTTTCCTTTCTCATTTGTCCTTTTAGTGGCTCTCTCTGGCAGCCTTTGGCCACAAGTTTATAAGGTACTTAAAAGCAAGGCACTAAAGAACAGGTTGGAAGTTCTCTGCGCTTGAGTTGGGCTTTGTTGGCTGATAGCTTCAGTTTAGGGTGCTCCAACTGGGCAGGGTTTTGTTGTTTGTTTTTGAGGAGCCCCTCAGTGTCCTCTATGGGTTGTTCTGTCATAATGCTTTTCAGTTTCTTCTGAGAGTTATGTAACTAAGTCTCCAAACCTTGCTGAGGGCATTCTCAAAGTGGACAGTGGAGGAGAGCCAGAGTTTAAGTGTTGAACACAGAGGTGTTTTTTTTCCATCGCTCCCTCTCAGTGTAGCACGCCAAGCCTCACAGGTGCCTTCTGAGTGAACACCATTCTTTTGCAGAGGTACAGAAAGACATCCATTGGGTTGACTGGGACATGTGTAGAAACTATATGTCTGACTTTAAAGTATAAATATTCAGTCAATATTTCTGTTTTAGACTTCATATTGTCTCTCTGCTTTCTACGGCCTACTGCTGCTGATATCCACAACTTACTGCTTGCTATGGATTTTCTCCCACAGCTAGCTTAGTTTGTAGCCTTCAGGTCCCTGCGTTTTCTCATCTGTTGCTATGGCTTTACATCCTTGATATCTATTTATAGTTTCCATATATATATAAATCAAGACATATAAACCCAACTACCTCCTTGAAACCTCCACTTGGATAACAAGTAGACACTGCAAATTGGCATGCCCAAAAGTTAACTCCTGCTGCTCTCCCTGAACTCTCTCGCTCCACAGTCCATCTTGTCTTAGTAAGGAGTACATCCATCCTTCTACTCGCTGAGGCCAAGTACCTTGATACATATCCTCTACTTTTATCTCTTGATTCCCCACATTCGGTCCAGCAGCAAATCCTTTTGACTTTGCCATTCTCTAAGTTTGTATATTCAGTGAAAATACAGTAGGAAATGTAAAAATGTAAGGCAATTGTATTTCTAGCTCTCTTAGTTACTTTTCTCTCATTGCTGAAAATACCCAACACCCAAATTAAAAAGGGAAAGATTTATTTAGTTCACAGTTCACAGAAGTTTCAGTCCATAATCAGGTGGCTCCAAGGCAAGGTGGCGTGGCACAGGGGCAGCAGAAGACAGCAAAACAACAAGAGCAAGGAGGAGAGAGCAGTCCTCTTTACTCCCTTACACCGTGAGCAGTCTACCCTCTCCTGCAAGGTGGGTGGAGCACTCACACCATCTCCCTGCCCTCCTCTTGCACAGGAGGAGGATGTTTACGAAATAAAGACCCTGGCCCCCTGCTGAGTCACTTAAACTTCTAAACTCAAGTTGACACTATGTGTCAAATGTTGCACTAGGTAAATGGGAGAGAATACTGGGTTTTTTTTTGTTTTTATTACAGTACAAATAAGGAAAAAAAGATACTTTGCTGGCCTTAAAACCACCAGGTATTTGTCTTAAAAAAATCAGAAATCAGATAAACTTTGACTTTTAAACTTAACAAAAGCACTGCATTTTTCTTTTGCATTTTATTTAGTGAATATTGAGTAACTCTGATGTGCCAAGTATTATTCTAAGCACTGGGAGTGTAGCAGTGAACAAACATTGCAAAGTCACTGAATGTTTGGTGTAATAGACTTTAATGATTAAAAGTAACCTTAGGCTTGCCTGCCGGGTGGCCTGAGGCACAGCTACCCAGCTCTGTCACTGTAACATGAAAGCAGCCAGAGACAGTACATAAATGACTGGACGTGGCTATGTCCCCGTGAAATGGGGGCTGGATTTGGTCTGCAGGTTGTAGTTTGCCAACTTCTGCTCTAGTGACAGACGTATATAAGAAAAGCTCATAATTTTTAGAAAGTGATGAGTTGTACAGGGAAAAAGTAGTGGGTGTATAAAAAGGATGTGCCAGGATTAGACTGTGATTTTAAGCAGAGTGATTATTGTAGGTCTCAAGAAAGAAGGGATAGTTGAGCAAAGATCTCAAGCCGAGGAAGTAAGTCATATGGGACTCTAACATACCTGTATATAAAAGATGGGATTTGTTTTAAGTGTGCTGAGTGGAGAGTAGCCCTCGGGGAAACCCAGAAAACACTGGATATTCTCTAATTCAGTCTCTGTCCACTGCCCCCCCACCATCACCTGTCCTTCCTCCTAACACGTTGAGTTTCCTCCGTGAAATTGGACTGTGACCGTGACTGTCTCCAGACTTACAGCTTCACAGTCTGGTAACCAGAAAGGAAAACCAGTTTTCATCCTTACTTAGAACAATTGTAAGGAAAGTTTCCCTCTGGCTCATCTTGAAATAGATATCCTTAGACCAGTCTTTGTGACCTGAGGAATGGAAAATTATAATCAGTGCAACCTGTGTCATGAACTTGCTTTTTCGGGAGAATAGTTTCTGTTCCTACAATAGGAGGTGAGAATATACGATATCAGAGAGGAAAAAAATAATAGCCACCATAATTATAAAATAACTCCAGATAAGAGATAATAAAGTAGTTATGAATCCAGGGTCTAATAAGATTTCCAAGAATTACGATGTATTATGTTCATGGACCAACTCCCCATGATAATTGTAATCATTATGTATTGCAAACATACATTAGTAAAAGAAGAACTTAGAGCTAAAAAACACTTAATGTGAAAGACTAGGTGCTTTTTCTCCAAGGAAAGGGCAAGGATCCCTGCTCTCACGTTTACTCACGATTGTACTGGAGGGCCTAGGGAGCACAATAAGTTAAGAAAACAAAATTTTAAAAATTCAGACTGGAAAAAATATTTTTAACTGTCTTTTCAAGTCTGTAAGTCTTTAGGTGTTTGCCTCAAGATGCTCGTATGTTTAAAAAATTCTAATCTATAAAAAATTATTAAAAACTGGTGAGTTTACCATAGGATAGGACAATATATAAAATATTTTATATTCTTGCCAGGAACAATAAGGGGAAAAAGCACTTTAAAGCATTACTATTTATTGTACCATCAGCAATATGAAATAATGACCTGAGAATAGTGATGAGAAGCTGTAGTCCTAGCTTGTTGGGAGACCAAGGCAGAAGATTGCTGGAGCTCATTAAATGTGTGTGGAAATACAAAGGAGCTAGAGTAGCCAAAAGCTATTTGACGAAGAAAGCCTAAACCTAGAGGACTTCTAGTACCTGATTTTACGGTTTATTATAAAGCCAGAACAATCAAGACAGTATAGTAATGTATTGGGAAATGGTAGATTTACAGACCAATAGAATGTAGTAGAGTCCAGAAATGGGCTGGTGTATACATGGTTAATGAAGTTTCAGCAAGGGAGCCAAGGTAATTCAAGGGAAAATGATAGTCTTTTCAACAGATGGTGTTGGCGCAATTGAATATCCATACACAAAAATAGCTAAAAGAACCCAAACCAACAAAATGAACCTTGACTCATACATGCATTAATTCTAAATGAATCATAAGAGTAAAACTATAAAACTTTCAGAAGAAATTATAGATGAAAATCTTTGAGATTTAGGATTTGGCAAATTTTTATTTAGATATGACACGAAAAGCACAAACTATTTTTTTTAGGTTTGGTGAGTTGGACTTAATCAGATGTTTAAAAATAAAATGAAAACACAACTCAGTCTCCCACCTACACCCAGTTCACAGACTAGGACATTGTATTTACAAAATATATATCTGATAAAGATTGTATCAAAGATCTTGTTTCAAGAGTATATAAATTTTATAATTTATTTGCTCTTTTTAAATGGACAAAAGTTTTGAATTAAATGGACAAAAGTTTTGAATAGATTCTTGCAAGAAAACACGGGCACAAGAAAACCCATTAGGAAAATGCAAATTAAAACCATAGGGAAAATCTACTTCATGTCCCTTAGAATGGCTAAAATGAAGAAGACTAAAATACCAAGTGAAATATCAAGAGGAATGTGAAACAGTTTGGAAGTTTCTTGTAGAATTAAACAAGTAGCATACAATCTGGCAATTCCATTCGTAGGATTACTTAAGAGAAATGAAAGCATATGTTCATACAAAAACTTGTATAAGAGTGTTTGTATTACCTTATTCATAATAGCACAGTACTGAAAACAAGCTAAATATATAGTAAACCAACTTGTAAGTATATAAAAGAAATTGAGGTGTACCTGTACAGTGGACACTACTGAGCAATAAAACAAGGAATTATGGACGGACAAAACAATATGGAAAAATTTGAAAAGCACCATGCTTAGAGATAGAAGGCAGACACAGAAAAGTACATATGGTATGATCTTGTTTACGTGAAGCTCTAGAAAAGGTGAAACCATAGTGAGGGGAAGCAGATCACTGGTTGCACTCTGGGAGGCTGAGGCAGGAGGATCCCAGGTTTGAGTTCATTCGGGGCCCCTTAACAACTTAGTGAGACCTTGTCTCAAAAGAAGGGCTGGGGATGTACCTCAAAATAAAGATGCTGGGTTGAATTCCCAGTGTTGAAAAAAACAGGAGGGGATTTGGGGAAGGAGATATGGGTGGTAGTAGTACCTGCTTCTCATAATTATTTGATAGAAATGCCTCACACTGAGTAAGTGCCATATGTATGAGAGCGATTGTTTCGTCTTCCCAAACCTCTCCCTACCCTTCAGCTTTTCTGTGTTATGTTGATTACCTGTCATTCCTTCTGCCTGCTATCTTTGCCTTCTAAATAGCTCTTGCTTTAATTCAGGACCACCTCATCTCTTATTTTGGATAATATAAATGCTTTTTGGAAGGGCCTCTGTCTCCACTTCTGTTCCCTAATCATTTCTCTTCTCTCCAAAGTAAACATAATTGCAGTTATATCTCATTGGTCAGGTGATGGTTTTCAAACCTTGTCTCTGAGCCCGGGGATGCTGTGGTGGGGACACAGGGGCCATCGTGAAGTGGGAGCACGCAGGTAATAAGGACACAGGTGCATGAGAAGTTGCTGCATCCGTCCTGCAGTCCCTGTTCCCACCCTGCGCCTGAATACCAACCACAGAGGCTTCGCTTTTGCAGCTTCCTCATACTGCAGTCCTGCAGTCACAGAACAACTCCGGCTTGCAAGATGAAGTCTAGGTTCTACATGAGACACTGGAGGTACTTTATGAACTCTCCTGCCTACCACAGCGTTGTTTCCATGCTCGGCCATGACCTCAACATGGGCTGCACATGAATAGTGCTGTCTCTATACCAGCAGTGCTCAGGTTTCTTAACCTCTCTTTTCTTCTTTTCTCTATGCAGGTTACTTTTTCCATTGCCTAATTTGCTTAGCCAACTCCCAGTTATCACCTAAGGTGATGCTCAGGCATCATCATCAGAAATGTTTTCCTGTTCTAACCTCAGGTACGGGTGGGTAGCCTTCAACATTGTCCCCATGACCTGCCCCGTTCACTCCAGTCTAGAGGCGTATCCTCCTTGAACATAGTGCCTTCTGGGAAGGCAGGGCAGTGACTGTGCTGCTTGGACTTGCTCTGGTAACTAACGCAGTTCTCACACTGCCTGGCACACAGCGTGCCCTTGGCAAATATTTGTCTGTTTTGTTTCAGTGACTTACCAGGGTGAAATGTAAACCTCTTAGGTTGGTCTGTAAAGCCTTTTAAGTCTGGCCCCTGCTACCTTGCCAGCTTCATCTCTTGTCATGCCTCATGCTTGTAGACCTCCTCTAGTCTCAACTATAGCTATGTCCCTGAAGTGTCTTGATTGCTTTGTATACTGTTTCACCTTTCTGGATCTTTCCTCCTCCTCTGCTTTTCCAGTTAGCAAGCTCCTAACCTCCAAGACTGTAGTCATGCTCATTTCCGTGTGGAATGTATCTAACCTTCGTCTGTTCCTGAGTAGCGCCCTCTTCAGATCTACAGCCTTCTCTGATTTCAGGACTGTAGACTTCTTTTTTCTCTTATTCCATTAGACTTGGGCTTCTTGGATGCAAGGAACCACGTCTCTGTCATCATTTTCCATTAGCTTCTCAAGTCTGTATAAAGTCCAGGGCTTCTGATGTGTGCCATGAGTGGCCCTTCACAGTCTGTCTTCAAACTGTCCTCATTCTGGTCTCATCTCCTGTCACCATCTGTGCACCCTCAACTGGCAGCCATTTGCTCCAGCTTGTGATCTTCTCAGCGTGTCCCAGTTTGGACTGACCACACATATTCTATTTACATGCAGCTTTCTTTTGTGAATGTCATCTGTTGGCAGGGGCTTTATTTTCTTCAGGATAGCATGTTCTTTTATCAGATTTTTAAAGTATATATAATATTTCAGGCACATAGGAACAATAGAGAGTAATATATCAACCCCCTGTGTATGTATCCAGTGTTAAGGGGACCAGGTGTCTCACTTAATTCTATATTTCTGCTCCCTGATCCTATTTTCTTCCTTCTTTCCTCAGAAAATAGTGGCTGTCCTAAATGTAAAGTTTATTATTCCATATATATTTTATATGATTACTTCATGTTTTATCTATAAAATTCATCTAATTGTTCTGTGAAAACATAATCGCTTTGTTCACATTCCGTAAGAATCCCTGTTTTTCATTAGCATTGTCCTTGAGACTTATCCATATTAATACATCTAGCTTTAGATCATTTTAAACTGCTATATGGTTATTTCATAGTATGAACATCTTGCAGTCTATTTACTCATTCTATCCTATATCAGTGTTTGAGTTGTGTTCAGTTTTGTGATTGTTAACCCAAGTTATAATGAAAATTCTTGTATTTAAAAACTAGATTTTTTTCTAATTTTTAAAATTAGTCTGAATATTAAGTACACTTAAAGATCAGCTACACTTCTTTTTATAACCAGACTTACCTTTTTATATAAAAACATCATTTCTTTATTAGTTACTCTAACTGACATAAGCTAGGGCCAAGTACTTTGATGTAGAGCTTTAAGCAAAAGTAACTTTTCTCACTCAGCAATTTGCAAGTCATGTCTCATATAAACTTAAGTCATTTTGCCTTAAAAAATGTTAAATGAAAGCCAAAAT
Organism: Dinomys branickii; assembly: GCA_004027595.1. NCBI lineage: Eukaryota > Metazoa > Chordata > Mammalia > Rodentia > Dinomyidae > Dinomys > Dinomys branickii. The sequence goes on along the minus strand of PVLD010005428.1, from coordinate 26,458 downwards.
TAGAACTTTAAAAAAAAAACACAAAACTTTGAAAGCCCTAGCTGTAAGAGCTGAGGCAAAAGCCTATTAACTTGTGTGAGGATAACAAGTTAAGAATGTAAATTGTTTCTCATTCATGATAGAAACTTGGAAGTGACCTCAAATTATCTATTCTTACACAGACTTTCTTAAAAATAGCTGGAAGCACTATCCACAGCTTTTTGTGATGCACTGTGTCAACATTTGATGTCCTTAATAAGTCAAATTTTCTGTCACATTTAACTGAACCTTATGTTTGAACTGAAGTTCACTTCCTTGTTTGGTCTCCTACTAACAACGAAAACAGATTGTTAGTATTCTCTTATAAAATAAATAAGTACACAAACTAGCTTTTCATTTCCAAAGGAGTGTTTCAAGTATTTTTGCTGGCATTTCTAAGACACAAACGATAATTTTCTCACATTGATGATGAAAGTTACCGTAGATTATTTTTATTGTCTTCTGAAGGTACACCAATGAGAGAGAGAGAAACAGACAAATAGAGACTGTTTATCCTGGATGTAGTGAGCCCATAGGGCAGCTCTTGAGTTACTTTTTGTTTATAAACTTAACAAAATGCATTGCTTTGTCTCTTCCTCTTGTTTACACAAAGAAGCTCTCGTCTTTGTTACGGTCCCTTTTGATTGGTCGTGCAGTTTATGCCTCGTGAGTCTTGCCAAGTCCTGTGCTAGAACTGCCCACCAAATTTCTTTTAGCCTCAAAATATATGTGAAGTTCCATTTATGTTAAAAGATGTATTACACCCAATTAGAATCATTTAATTTCTTTCTTCATGTATTTCCACGTGAACCTGGAACCCCAATATATTATCTTGTCCTCTACATCTCTTGCAAAATAATGTGTATATTTTAAAGTATATATCCAGGATGTAAGTAGTTACTCTTCTACATGGCAACTTCGTTTCAATGAATTTATCCTATAGAAGGTCTCAGTTCTGCTAAAAATTATGTTTAAGGGTGTTGATTGTATAAAAAGCTGGAAACAATTGCAATTATTTTTTGTTTTTGTCTTTTTGAGAGAGTCTTGCTGTGTAGTTCAGACTGGCCTTAAACTGGCTATTATCTGCTTACCTCAGCCCTCCAAGTGCTAAGATTACAGGTGAGCACCACCACACCTAGCCACAATTGCAATTATTAATTAATAATGGACTAAATAAGTTGTAGTATATACACTGAGGTTTAACTGGCCCTCAGTAAGTTTTGTTTTGTATTTTTGAGACAGGGTCTCACTATGGAGTTCAGACCACCCCTGATCCCACTGTGTATCCCAGGCTGGCCTGGAACTCATGGTAATCCTCCTGCCTCAGCCTGCCGAGTGCTGGAATTACAGGTGTGCACCATCACACCTGTCCTGGCCCTTAATAAGTAATGATTAAACAAAGGAATTTATTGTTGTATGGAAAAGTACAAAGTACAGAATAGTATCTACTTTGTGCAGTTTTTACAGTATGCGTTTATGTACATGCCTTGACACATATAACATTTCCAGAATCATACAATAAACTGGTAATGTTAATTACCATAGGAATAGTATTGAGTGGAAAGCATGATGTTTATTTTTAGACCTTAAGTGGAAAAATAAAACAGAGTGTAAAACCTGGAATGAAGACCTAGGCAAATGAAATGTTTGGAAAAAAGTGCCTGTACCTTTCTACATTATTTCCTCCATCTTCATATAGACTTCCGCTCTAGACTTCACTTTCCTGTACTTGTGCCTGTGTTTCACTATTTAAAATGCCCTCTGTTCTCTTGCATAAATAATCTTTCTTCCTTTGTTTTTATTACCAGTGTATATGAGTAGAGATTTAAGGAATATTCATAGTTTCTATTGTATTTGATTTATGCTAGAATGATATACAAGAGAGCATTACCAGTAAGTGTTTTAAAGAAGTTTTTTTTTTTATAATTGTGGTGGATTGACAACAGGTGGTCAACTTGTAACACTGAGCTGAACTGAGTAAGCGTGGTCCTGGGTGTGGGAGGCCCACCTGAGGATTGTTGCCAGCAGCATAAGAGGCGGAACTGGAGAAGATGTTAGGCTGTTGGCAACTGAGAGAAGCTGTTGGGAGCTAAGAGAGCTGTTGGGTGCTGTTAGAAGCTGTAAGGAGCTGTTGGTTCTCTTGGAAGAGCTTGTCATGCTGGCTTTCCTGAAGAACTCGGCTGTTCCCATTATCCAAGGAGCTCGGGACCTTGTTGTCGCTGAGAATGGCTTCAGTTCACTTTGGGGGAGCTCTGGTCCTCACTCTGAGCATCGCCTCCTGGCTCCGGAAGGGAAGATGGTGCACTGCTCTGTATGCTGAAGAAGCTTGTCATGTTGACTTTCCTGGTGGAACTCAGCTTTCTTCATCATTGGGGGAGCTCTGGACTTCACTGCTACTGAGGATGGCTGTAGTACTTTCTGGAAAGCTCTGCTGCTTACTTTGAGCATCACTTCCTGGCCGTAAGGCAGATCCCTCAGCCTGCTAGTACAGAACCTTCATCTCACTGGCATAGACTTTCTAGCTTCCACCACTGACCTTTGGACCTTCCCAGTGCAGGTCCATGAAACAGGCCTGCATGAAACATTGTCATGGGTTCTAGGCCTCCAGTTGGACTTGTGGGAGGCGTTGTCATGGGCTCTAAGTCTTTAGCTGGACTTATGCAGGACATTATCATGGGGTCCAGGCCCTTGGCTGGATTCTTTGGTCTTTAGTGTGTGGACAGCTTTCCTGCACTCTCTTGCATATCATTCTTCGGGTGACTGTTATAAAATATGTGTGCTGTATTGTATTGTCCCCCTTGCAAAAAACCCCAAACCACAACAATAATGTTAGTTAAAACTTAATCTGGAGTTGGAGAAATAGCTTTATGGTAGACTGCTTGCTTAGTGTGTGGGAAGCCCTCAGTTTGGTCCCCAGTACTACCATAAAACAACAACAAAAAACCTTAATCTATTAGGACTGAGGAAATGACTCGGTAGAAGGCTTGCCTAACATGCATGAGGCCATGGACTCAATTCCCAGTACTGGAGGGCGGTAGAGGAAGTTGTGTGTACGTCTGTATGTGTATGTGTGTGCGCTTATGCATGTGTGCCCATCTGCGTCAGTGTTTGTATAAATACATATATATATATATATCATTTTTTTAGAAGTAAGGACATAAAACTGTCACACAGAAGCAGTCTCTGACGCTAGAGAAATAGTCTGTCTAAACCAACACACATTTGAAAGATGAGAAAATTAAGATGTACAAACTCAAGAAGTTCCTGATATGTTATACTATGATGAATAAAGTTAATTCGTGTCCAACGTTTTCTCAAACACTGTCCACTGTTTTCTCCAATATAGTAATCTTTTGAAAATATATCCTGTGATTTTAAGCTGTCAATCTTTGCTTTTTAGAACCCTTATTATTTAAACATACTCATCACTTTTTGTTACATAAGTAGTATTGTTAATCTTGGTGTTAACATAGGCTTGAGAAAAATTATTTACAAGTAGAATAATTAACATGCTGTGAAACTTTATAATTCTATATTAGACCACAAAAGGGTAAGAGTTCTCTTAATATAATTGGGATTTTCCTTTCTCTTTTTCCAGTTTGTTTTCTTTGCTATCTAAAAAACACAACAAAGTTCTGGAACAAGCCACACAGTCCTTGAGAGGTTCACTGAGTTCTGATGATGTTCCTCTACCAGATTATGTAAGTAGTTACCTTATCTCATTGATAACATTTTTCCTTTTATTGTTAAATTTATAAATAACAATACCTCTCAATATTTTTGCCTTCAGAAACTTCTGTACAAATAAAAGAATGAGGTCTCAAGGGAAAAATTTTTTTTTAATGGTTGCTGTCAAAAGGTTAAGGAAAAACAATCCTAAAGTAATAGTTTTTGTCAGTAATTAGGAATCCTAATGTATGAGTGTCTAGATGTCCCCCCAAAACCTCATGCACTCATAGAGCGGGCTTCTAGAGTTTTTGATTGATCCATGGTCCAGTGCCAGGATTATGGGCACGAGTGTACACCTGCCCCTCTGGGGTGGATAGTTTGCCTACAATGTAAGGAAGGAAAAGAGGCTTGCTCTTGCTGCTTCTTCCTTTTGCTTTTGCTGCTTATGCTGTTTTCTGCCACCATGAACTGTTGCCCTCTGCCGTGCCACCCTGCCTTAAAGCCAGCCAAATATGAACCGGAACAACCACAAACTGTGAGCTAAGTAAACCTTTACTTCCTTAATTTTGGGCATCAGGTATTTTGTCTCAGCAATGGGAGAAAACTAACTAAGACAATGAGTCAGGAAACCCACTCAAACTAGTTACACAAAAGTGAAAAGAGGGATTTTATAGGAAGGATACAACAATTTCTCACTGAGCTCAGTGGAAGAGAGGGGAAATACACCTGGATTTCATAGAGAGCTGTAACCTAAAATTGAAAAACCATGAGGTTCAGGAATATCCTATTACTCAGGCCTATTTAGTTTCTTTTCTATTTTCTTTCTTTTTAAACTTATTTCTTTTTCTTTTCTAGGTACATTTTAGATATACATAATGATCACATTCATCATAGGGAATTTGGACCTGTGCATAATATAATGTCTCTTTTTCTTCCCATTCCCCTACCCTCCCTTCAGCCCTTCCTCCCCTCCCCATTTCCTTTTTTTACTTTTTCTCTTTTTTTTTTTTTTTTTTTTTTTTTTTTTTTTTTTTTTTTTTTTTACTTTTCCACTCTTTCCTTTCTCCTTGCCTGCTCCCTGGTTCCCCTTCCAATTTGAACATTTCCTTCCTATTTCACAACACCTGTTACACATTCTGGGCCTTATGTACACTTCTGGTTTGTCACACCAGAGAAACAGTGTGGTATTTCCATGTGTGTCTGGTTGATTTACTTGAGAGTGTAGTCTCAGAAGGTACCCCCATTTACCTAGAAATGTCTTGAGGTTATGCTTCTTTATTGCAGAGCAGGACTCCATTGTAAACAAAACAAACCCACACACACCGTCTTTCTCCATTCACCAGTTGATGGGCCCTTGAGTTGTTTCCAAGATTTGGCTATTACAAACTGTGTCACTATAAACATGGGTGTGCATATGTCACTGTGGTATGATCCTTTTAATTCCATTTTGCTTCTGATCTTTATTCTGTTTTGCTTCTCCTTTATTCTTCTGCTATGCCCTGCCAGCCATGTTTCTCCCTTTGCTCACTTGGATGTAGGATGGCAACCCCAACTCTTTCCTTTCTTCTTGCTGGCCCAAAACATGTCCTGCTGATAGGAGTGAGTACCTTTAGCTAGCCATTCACTCTTGCCGTCTCAGTTGTCATTCATGGGAAAGAAACTGTTGTCTTACTAATAGGCTATAAACAATATCGGGCATGGTCAGAAGGGGAGCTTTGTAACATGTTGCCTTTGTTTCTACCACTTTAAAGATAATTTTCTACTACTGCCTGACCTTGGAAGATGCTGATGGGGTACAATAAAAATAGCCTTGTATGATAAAAGGAAGGAGAGTGCATTGGTAGGCCCTTTAGGGCAGGGCCACTATCTGTGACATTTCTTAGATTTTAGAACATGGCTTAAATGAAGATACTAAATATTATTCTGTCACAGAAATTGTTTATGAAATTGTAATTGAGGTCTCACTATATCACCCAACAGTTTAGTAAGCTGATATTTAGAGAATTTACTAGAGAACTTTTAAATTTGGTATTTGAAATGGTAATGTGTACCAGACAGTTGAAAAGTTGTTTTGCATGTTTCCTGTGGTTTGTTTCATTTCTAAATGGTTGTGCTGATATGAGACTGTGGGAACTGCACCCAGACCGGGTATCAGTCACCAATAAAGAAAGATAACTATGTGTAGCTACAACCTGAATACTGCTATTTTTCTTGTCTTTTATTTATCTTGTATGTGTGTGTGTCTTCATATACACTGTACAGGATTTGTCATCCTATTAAGATATTAAATTTATATTTGCAAAAAGTACTTTTAAGACTTTCTTGGCAAGTAGAATATTATAATTTTTTTTTTAATTAGTGTATCAGCTCCTTAATTCTATACTTACTTTGACTTGTGATAACATAAATCTTTCTGATACCTCTTTGGAGATCTCTAGTGAAATAAGATGGCAATGGGGAATTATAAAAAACTTGAATCTGGCTCATCTTTGTTACTTTTATATAATTCTTATTTAATTTGTGTAATAGTTTTATGATTTATGCCACAAAAAGTATTCAATTTATGTAGTAAACTGATGTCACCCAAGCTGCATTTTCTTTCATCAGAAATACATAGAATTGATATTTCTTACAGGAAATAGGTCATATTTAATGGTATTTGCCAATCATGGAGATGATTATGCAATGATAGAGCAGTTTGAATTAGTTGCCTTTTCTTTTTTTTCTTTTTTTTTTTGAAGCAAGGTCTCACTACGTAGTTTATTTATTTATTTATTTATTTATTTTCCCCTCACTATGTAGTTTAGGTGGCCTGAATGCACTATGTAGCCCGGGCTGGTCTTGAACTCGTGGTGAATGCCTGCCTTAACCTCCCAAGTGCTGAGATTACAGGCATGTGCCATCATGCCTGGCTTGACAGTTTGAATTTGTCATAGACATTTGAGTGCTATTATTGAACCTTACAGTTTTTAGAGTCACCATTTGACTATTTTCTTCTTTTATGAAATTTTCACAAAATAAAAATTAAATTTATTTTTTTAAAATTACATTTATTGAAGTATCCACTCTCTAAGAATACTAGCAAAATGCTCTTTGAAATGTATTGTTAGCAGTTCTTATTTTAACTTCTGTTTATATGAAACTTGGAAATCACAATATTGTCCAAATAGGTTTATGAACTTGAGTTTTGCTCCCTTTCTTTGGCAGTAGTTGGAGAAGATGGGTACCACAGATTCAGTAGTAGCGATGGTAACTGTGACTCATTCCCTCTGCCTCAGATCTGAACGGCGATTAAAGCAGTAACCCTAAAAATAAGCATGGCAACATTCTCTTCTTCCATGAAAACTCAGTGTGTAATCAGTTGCTCTCTTTGCTCAAAATACTGTGTATACATGATTTACACATTTGAAATCACCCTTCTTCTCTCTTAAATTAATAATTATCCAGGAAAACTGAGTATTTTCCTCCTTTTTTAATTTTATTTTTGATTAAGTGTCCTTGCCAGCAGCCACATACAATTTCGTATCATGAACTAATGCTTTAGATGACTTGTTCATGCAGCGTGGAAAAGGAATGAAAAAGGGTCTTAATGTAGCCATGGATTCCCAGATGCACACTTTCTGTATGAAGATTGAATAAACTATATTAGCAAAGAGTTTGAATAAGTGCTTAGAAATGGTTTTTTTTATTCACTGTAGTACATTGAGTACTTTCACTCTGCCTAGAGGTTTCTGAGTTTATTAAGAAAATGTTTATACTCATTATACTATATGATTCACAAGTCAGTTGAGTAAAGATGAAGAGAGCAAATTGCAAGTTACAAAAACATTAGTATTAGTATTTTACTACAACCATGTTCGTCTGAACCTCTCAGGAGAAACCCTTCAGTGAATTTTTAGATAATAAGGAAACTGCCCTGGCTGCTTTAAGGGGAAATAAAACAAAAATTGTCCTCCAGTTTGCTGTGGAGAGCAAGAACGCTCACGACAGGGAAAGTTGCTACAGGGACGGAAGAGCTCTTTGTTGACTTGCCCGTGCTTGCTGTCTGTGTATCGGGGTTTTATAGAATTTAATTCAGTGACTGAAAGCACACAATTTTTAAAGGAGACTCTCTCAATAATTTTTTTTTAAGTAAGACTGTACTTTTTAGACAACCTTGGTCAAATGTTACAGAACCTGAGTATAGAATATGAAAAAAAATGAATTGCCACTGCTTTTTAAATTATTGCCATGGTTCTTAAAGTGTTATATTGTCACAGTGTCATGTATGCTTTGTTTCTCTTGTTTCTATCAATCACCTGAACAACTGTTTGCAATGAAGAGTCTTCTATTCAAGGGCGAACCATAGAAGTGAAATTATGGTTTTGCTTTTTATCCACCAAAGAGCTTTTGTGTCTTTCTGTGGGGCTGACCTCTCATCTAAGTCCAAAGAGTAAATGCAGACGTGCAAGACAAAAAGACCCTAGCCAGTGTAACGCTACCCTCCTATGGAGATACATATTCCAGTGGTTCCCAGTGTCTTGTTTTTACTTTTACTCCCCAAACTATACTTCAGTGTCATCTAGAGGCTACATGGAAATTGATAAATAATTGGTCTGACAGCTAATAAAATGTGTGTTTATATATTCTTGTATTTTAAAGTTTTCTTGTTTTAATTCTATTATGATAAATATCAATACATATAATCCACATAAAAATAGCTTTTGAGAGCATTGGTGATTTTTAATAGTATAAAGCTGTTTTGAGACTAAAATGTTTAAGAACCATTGGAATATATGATTTCCCAGATACATGCATACAATTCCCCAATTAAATGTACAGGTACACTGTCTTATTTTCTGGAGTTATTTCTGAGCCAGTAGGATTGAATGCTATTTAAAGGCATAATGATTGTCATATCCTAAGCTACAAATAAAAAATAGACAATATATTAACCAAATAGTTGATGAAAAAGGACAACTCAGTGCATTTTTACACTATGAGGGGTGTCCTAAGTTGAAAGAGGATTAAATTTCAGTCATATATATGTAATATGCAATTAGAATTGTTAGACTGTTCTCTAGTCAAAGATCAGTTTCTTTCATATAGTGCATGGGCAATTTCTATGCTAAATTAATAAATTTCCTCATTAACTGTTACATGATGTGAATGTGAAAATTGATTCTTTCAGTGAGTGGGGTATCACTTGACTGTAATCCCAGCATGCAGGACAGTGAGGCAGGAGCATCACAAGTTTGAGGCCAGCCTGGACAGCATAGCATATTTAAGGCTGACCTGGACTACATAGTTGAGACCTTATCTCAAAAAACAATGTAAGACCAAAAAATCTATTTTTTCACATTTAAAAAGTAGTAGCATTTTTTCTTTTTAGTTCAATGCAAATAGAACAGGTTCTTCAGCTGCTTCTTGACCCAATTTGATCATGTTTGTATTTTAGCTTTTTTAACAAATAAAATCCATGTATTTGAAATTTATTTTTATCAAGTCCTGATTACTTATCATTGTCATTCAGGGAACCCTAAGACACTGCTAACTCTAGACTCATTGGTCTCCTTTTGAATTGATAACCCCTATTAATAATCTTGTATCTTAATTGATAACTTCAGATATGTGTTGAGATATTTTGACCTGAATCTACATATGTCATTCATTTTTAAGAGTTCTTGTTAGTGCTTACTGTTTAACTCAAGGCTGGGATAGAGAATTTAACATTCACGTGACACGGGAACAATTATCTTGGGTACATTGACATATCCAAACAATTTAAAATTATGATTTTTGTCATTTTTGAAGCAGTTACTTGTGGTTACTGGATTTACATGCATTTTTTCCCATAATGTTGACATTAGAATACTGTATAGCTAAACTTTTGTTTTAGAATTACCTTAGCTTGATAAAAATGAAAAAAAGGGCATAGTGCCTCTATGTAGGGAATCAAATAGTAGTAAAGAGACTACTTAGAGAAATGCACAACTGAAGTATAATTCAACATATGACTAATTTTATAGAAGATCTGTAACCAAACTTGTGGGATGTCAAAAGAGAAACAGGTTTGGGAAGTAGAGGAGGCATTATAGCAATTTTCATTGAAAAGAGTTGAAATTTCAGCCAAATAGTAGTTTTTAAAATTTTGTTTTATTAGTACATGTTTGCATTGCGAAGTTTACATTCATCTTAGGTAGCAGGCACATGTATATAACACATCTTGATTTTTTTTTAATTCCCCTTCTCCCACCTACCTCCTTCCCTTTAAGTATTAGTACTGTTATTGTTATTATTAGTTCATGTTTGTGTTGTACAGCGTTTACAGTCATTGGGGGTATTTGGTACATGTATGTGATGCATCTTGAATCTTTTTTATGTCCCCTTCTGCTCCCTCCTTCCCATGGTCCTTAGACTTTTGACCCCTTCCCATTTGCAAAAGATTTATATCCCCATTTCCTTTCATCAGTCTTTTATTTTGCCCTTTACTGGTACTTTGCATTACTTAAATGAGAGAAACTATCCAGTATTTAAGCTTGTATGTCTGATTTTTATTTCACTTACCATTGTTTTCCAGTTGTATCCATTTTCCTACAAGTACATTTTGAATTTATCCATCTTTATAGCTGAGTAGTACAGTATTCTCTTATGTATAGATAACACATTTTCTTTATCCTGTCATCCACTGACAGGCATATCGTCTCCTTCCATGACTGCATTACAAAGTGTGCTACTATGAACATTGGTATGCATGTATTGCTATAATATGATGTTTTTAGCTCTTTCAGATAGGTATCTTAAAGGGAAATAACTGTGTCAAATGAATTTTTAATTTTAGTTCTTTGAGAAATCTCTATACTGATTTCTGTAACGATTGTATTAGTTTACATTCCCACAGCAATGTAGAAGAGTTCCTTTTTCAGTACAGCTTTGCCAGCATTTGTTCTTTGATTCTTTGGTGATAGCCATTCTTTCTGGTATGAGATGAAATCTTTATGTTGTTTTAATTTGCATTTCTAATAGCCAGAGATGTTGGACATTTTCATGTGTTTTATGGACATTTGTACTTCTTTTGAGAAATGTCTGATTATATCATTTGCTCATGGTTTTCACTGGGTCTTTTTGGATGATCTGATTTTTTAAAAATTCTGTATATGTTCTAGATATTAGTTCTCTGAGGAATAACTGCAAATTTTTTTTCCATTCTATAGGTTGTTTCTCTACTCTGCTGATGGTTTCCTTTACTGTACAGAAGCTTTTTAATTTGATACAATCCTGTTTTGGTGATTCTTGCTGTTATTTCTTGTACAATTGGAGTTCTTTTCAGAAAGTCCTTGTCTACACGTACAACTTCAAGAGTTTTACCTATTTTATCTGCTAGTAGGTTGTTCCTATTTTAATGTTTAGATATCTGGTCTATTTTAATTTTACTTTACATAGTGAGTATTATGGGTCCAGCTTCAATCTTCCATATACAGAGAGCCAGTTTACCCAGCACCATTTGCCAAAGATGCTATCTTTCCTCCAACATGTAGTTTATACTGTTTTAGTTGAAGGCCAAATAGCTGAAATGTGTCTGGGGTGTTTCTTCATCCTCTATTCTGTTCCATTGATCCTTTTGTCTGTTTTTGTGCCAGTACCATACCTTTTTTTCACAGCTGCTTTGTAGTATAACTTGAAATCTGATATTGTGAAGTCTCTTGCTTTGCTTTTTGCTCAAAATTGCTTTGTCTTCTGGATCTCTTCTGGTTCCCAATGAATTTTAGAATTCTTTTCTCTACATATTGGAGGACTGCTGTTGGTGTTTTTATTTGGGATTGCATTAAATATAAATATCAGTTTTAGGAATGTGGCTATTTTGACAGTATTGGTCCTGTCTATCCAGAAACAGGTACATCTTTGCATTTACTGATATTCTCATTGATCTTTTTCAGAATATTATAGTTTTTCATGTTGAAGTTTTTCACTTATTTGGTTAGGTTAATTCCTAGGTATTTAATTTTTCTTGATGCTAATGTAGATAGTGTTGTTTTCCTAATTTCTTTCTCGGTGAATTAATTATTACTGCACACAAATGTAGTCGACTTATGTGTTGATCTTGCATTCTGCTACATTGCTGAAATTGGTTATTAATTCCAAAAGTTTGATGGAGTTTCTTCTATGTAGAGTATCGTGTTATCTGCAAATAATGATAATTTGACTTCTTCCTTTTCTATATGTATACATTTTATTTCTTCCTCTTTCCTGATTGGTCTGCCTAATATTTTAAGTACTGTGTTGAACAGAAGCAGTGATAGTGGGCATCCTTGTCTTGCTCCGGATTTTTAGAAGGAAAGCTTTCAGTTTTTCACCATTTAATATGTTGGCCATTGGTTTGTCATAAATTACTTTTATCAGACTCAGGTAAAGTCCTCCTATACCTGTTGTCTTCAGGATTTTTATCATGAATGGGGGTTAAATTTTGTCAAAACCTTTTTCTGCGTCTGTTGATATTGATCATGTGGTTTTTGTCCTTGCTTCTGTTTATGTGTTTATATTTATGTGGACATTTATCAATTTGTGTATATTGAACCATCTTTGCAATACTGGGATGGAACCTACTTGGTCATGATGTATAATCTTTTTGGGTTTTTTCCCCAAAAAAAACCTTCAATCTCTTTTCTTTCTTTCTTTCTTTCTTTCTTTCTTTCTTTCTTTCTTTTTCTTTTTCTTTTTTATTAGTACTACATGTTTGCAGTACATATTGATTACATTCACTGTAGGGGATTGTTACATGTACGTAACACATTTCAATTCCTTTCTTTCCCCTCCCTCTAGCCCTCTTTTATTTTTCCAGCATCAATTTCATTTATTTACCTTATGAGAGCTTATAAAGTTAATTATCATATAGATATATTATCCTTTTGATGATGTGTTGCATTCTGTTTGCCAGTATCTTATTGGGGATTTTTGCATCTATGTGCATTACGAAGATTGGTCTGTAGTTTTCTTTTTCAGTTGAGCCTTTGTTTTAGGACGGGTGTGATACTGGTTTCCAAAAATGAGTTTGGAAATACTTTTTCCTTCTTAATTTTGTTGAAGAGTTTGAAGAGTGTTGGTGTTACAACGTCCTTAAAGGTTTTGTGGAATTCAGCAGTGAATCCATCAGGTACTGGGCCTTTCTTAGTTGATAGGTTTTTAATTCAAGAAATTCATCCAATTCAAAAAAATATTTATAGATTAAAAATCAAAATATGAAACAATACTTCATGTTCTAGGGCTCCAAAGACAAGCAGGGCAGCAATTTTACTCTCAGATGAAGTAAACTTCATCTAAAACTAGTCAGAAGAAACGATGAAAGTCAGTACATGCTAGTTAAGGGAATAATCCAACAAGGAAAGATAATACACACACATACATGCACTGGATATTGGAGTATATATCTTCATAAAACAAATATGGCTAGACATAAAAGTTCAGATAGGCTGGGGATATAGCTCAGAGGCACAGTGCCTGCCTGGCAAGTGTGAGGTCATAAGTTCAGTTCCTGGTACAAAAAAAAAAAAAGTCAAATAAACACTGACACAGTCATAGTAGGTGACCTCAGTGCCCCACTTTTACAAAGAGATCAACTAAACAAAAATAAGTATGAGAAGGGGAAACCACAACCTTGAATGGATGTACTTAATAGGTATCTACAGAGTGTTCTACCTTACAGCAACAGAGTACACAGTCTTCTTATCAGCACACAGAACTTCTCCAAAATAGACTACATGGTAGTCTACAAAGCTTGCTTAAATAATATAAAAGAATCAAAATCACCCCATGTTTATTACTATCAGACCATTGGGCAGTGAGACTAAAAATCAATCACAGAAGAAGCCACAGAAAATTTAGAAATACTGGGAAACTTAGTAATACACTCTTGAACACTCAGTTGATCACAAAACAAATCAAGGAAGAACTGAAAACAATTTATAGAATCAAGTGATAATCCTAGTACAATATACCAGAACCCATGAGACACAATGGAAGCAGTGCTGAAAGGGAAGCTTTGACTGCAGTCACTGCTCACATTAGAAAGACATCATTAAGTGCAAATAGGGCTGGGGATATAGTTCAGTGGAATAAGCGCTTGCCTAGCAAGCGCAGGGTCCTGAGTTCAATCCCCAGTACCGCAAAAATAAATAAATAAATAAATAAATGCAAATAACCTAGCAAGGAACCTCAGGGTACTTGAAAACCAACAGCAATCCAAGCACAAGCCAAATCAAAGGAGGGAAATTATAAATATTAGAGTGAAAATGTAGGAAACCGAGACTAAGAAAAACAATACAAAGATTCAGTGGATTAAAGAGCTGGTTCTTCGAAATGATAACATAGATAACCCCTTAGCCACATCTACCAAAAGGAAGAGAGAAATGACTCATATCAGTTTAGTTAGAAATGTCAAAGACAAAATGAAAATCAGTACTGCTGCACTCCAGAAGTTAGTAACTACTATGAAAAATTGTATTCCAACACATTAAAAAATCCTGAAATGGACCGGTCCTAGACCCATATGAATTACCAAAACTAAACCCTAGGAGACAAAACTTTTTGAATAATCCAATAACAAACAATAAAATTTAGTCAGGCAGTATTTCTAAAAGTAGAGGTTAAGATGAGAAAACATTCCAGCAATTAGCTTCTTGAAGAAGGGCATAGAACTGAAGAGAGAGAGTGCATCACTGCCACTGCAGGTTTCACATGCAGCACAGTGTCTGGTACATCATAGCTGCTCAAAACTTCTTCCCACCTCCTCATACCAAATGCAAAAATTCAGTCAGAATGAAGCATAGACCTAAAAATTAATGCAATAAAATGTTAAGAAGGAAACCTGAGTACATTTTCTTGACTTTGGCTAAGTAAAGACTTCTTAAATAACACCAAAATACAAGTGACCAAAGAAAAGATAGGTAAGTTTATAAAACTTTATATGCTGTGGTAGCATATGCTGATAATCGCAGCACTCTGGCAGGCTGAGACAGAAGGATCACAATGTAAAACAGGTCCAGCCATGTTGGAACGCAATTTATAGTTCCTCAAGTAGTTAAATATGGAATTACCATATGACCCAACAATTCTAGTTTTGAATTTAGATACAAATGAATGAAAACCTGTGTCCAACACAAAATCTAAATGTTCATAGAACTATTACTTGTAATAGCCCCGAAATAGAAATAACTCAAACATTCATCAGATAATAAATGGATAAGTAAAATACAGTGAAAATACAGTGTTATGGTATTATTAGTCATCTTTGTAATTGCTGAGACACAGTACCCAGTACCTACAGCTTACAGGAGGAAAGATTTAATTTGTTAATTTGTTTTAATTTACAAATTCCTAGGGTTTCCGCACCACCTTTAGCATCATTCTCACACCTTCATCCACTGCCCTCTCAGGAGCTGCTGAACTGACTTACCAGGCCTTCCTTTGAAATCTGAGTGTAAGCCTTCTTGGTCCCATAACTCTTGCATTTTCCATGCCAGTAAAATGAGCATCATGTGGTTGATACCAAGATCCGCTGCCCATGAAAGCAGTAGCCAGGCTGTCTTGGACCACGGCTTTAGTGGATTCTGTGTGCCTAGATGACTACGAATGGTGAAATTAATCCCAGGGAAACAGTTCTCTGGGAGGCCTTTCTTGAGCAGGCATCCCAGGGACTCTTCTCCAGTGAAAGGTTTATACTTTTGTACCCTTAAGCCTGAAATGGTTGTGCTCTTGTTGATTCCTGAGATGCCCCAAAGGCATTTTTCTTTTTGTCCCTCCACAAAGTACTTGGTTTCTTTTTAATGACAGCCACACTTCCTTTGGCCCCCACTTTACACATATTCCTTCTGGGGTCAAAATTTAAATTTTTCAAATTTTTGTGTTCTGCTTTCTACCCTTGATTCTCACTATAAATGACCGGGCTAACATGAGCCAGTGGTACCCGTGCCACAAACTGACTATTGAACTGTCTTGAAATTTCCTCCACCAGGTTAATTAGTTTACTACCCTTAATCTCTTTCTCCTGCAAAATGTCAGGATATGAGCAAAATGTAGACAAATTTTCTACCAGAGAATAATATACATGGCCTCTGGTCTAAATTTCAATAGTGTCTTAATTCCCAACTGAAACCTCCTGAGCCTTTTTTTTTCCTGAGCCTATTTTTCTCCATCTGCATTCCTGTCAGCATTTTGTTCTTCTGCTGTTTGACCAGTATTATCCATCAGGGTCAAGCCCACATGCTCAAACCTTTCTAACTCCTTCTGCAAACTAGTTCCAAAGGCTTCTAGACCACATCATCAGGTACAGTCTCAGCAATTTCCCCACTCCTGGTGCCAGTTTTCTGTGTTAGTCATCTTTCTCATTGCTGAGACATGACCCAACACTGACAACTTAAAGGAAAGGTTTAATATGCCCACAGTTCCAGTCCATGATCACCTGGCTCCAGACACCGTGACAGAAGAGCAAGGCAGAGCGATGCTGCTTAGTGTGTGGCAGCCCAGAAACACCAAGGAAACAGTGTTAGAGGATGAACAAGGGACAATATGTAGTACTCAAGGCGTTGCCTTCATAACCCACCCAGATATCTGGGAGTGTACTTTACCAGTCTGCCAGGCTTTTCTCAAACCAATTAGGTTGACACATCCAGATTAATGGTCATAATTATTCAAATATAAAAGGGAATACTGATATTTTCTTCAACATGGATGAGCCTCAAAAGTATTATGCTAAGGGAGAGAACCTAGTAACGAGACAACATATTCTATGAGTCCATTTATATGAAATATCCAGAATAGGCAAATCTTAGGTAGATAGTTGATGCCTAGGGCAGGGGAAGTGAAGCAGAATGGGATGTGACTACTAATGGATACAGGCTTTACTTTGTGGTGGGGAATAGAATTAGGCTTTGGTAATGGTTGTACAACTCTGAATATACTAAAAATCATTGAACCGTGTGTTGTAAATTGGATTACATTGTGTGTAAATTATATGGTTTTAGGGTGTTTTTGTTGTTGCTTTCAAGTATATTTATTGGTATATACATTCCAACAGATCAAAATCCATCTCTTTCTGTAGTGCTGAGTAGTTCAGTTGTGCTTTGTCTCTCTCAACTAGTACATGTTTGCAGTACATAATGATTACATTTATTGTTGGGAGTTGATACATGTGCACAAGACCTTAATTTCTTTTTTCATTACCTTTCCCACCCCTCTCTCTTCACTCTATCCCTCTTGGTTTTTTTTCCTCTTTTTGAGACATGGTCTCACTATGCTGTTCAGACTGGTCTTGATCCTTCTATCTCTTGTTCCCCATTCCCAAGAAAAGGATTTCTCTATATCCTATTGTCTTTTAAGTTTTTCATATAAGTGAAAGCATGTGATATTTAAGCTTTTATCTGATTTATTTCATTTAATGTTATAGTCTCGATGTGTACCCATTTTCCTACATATGCTTCAAGTTTATCCTTTTTATGGCAGAGTAGTGCCCTATTTTGATAAATGCCACATTTTCTTTATCCACTCATCTGTTGATGGGCGTGTAGGTTGTTTCCAACATTTAGTTATTGTAAATTGTGTTGCATATATCACTTAATGTGCATATCATGAATATGCTCACATCACTGTAATATGATGTCTTTGACTCTGAGGAAGATAGCTAGAAGTGGAATAAATATTCTTGAGAATTTTCCCTAGAACTACTTTAGCACTTATTTATCTTCTCAGCTGGTCTTTCTCATGGAAATACCTTATTTCTCCCATCTGTTCAGCTTTACTGGATAAATTAATCTGGTTGGAAGTTATTTGCTGTTAGGGTTTGAAATTCTTCATCAAAGCTCTTGCCTTGAGGATTTGTTCTGAGAAATCTGCAATGATTCTGATTGGTTTACCTTTATATGTGATTTTTAACTTTTTCTTTGGCTGCCTTTAAAATTGTGGTTTTTGCTGGTTATATGTGAATTAATGAGGATATATGTCTTGGTGAACTTCTTTCATCATAACTGTTGAAGTGTCACTCACCTGTATTTTAAACTCTTTTCTTACATTTGGGAATTTTCCTTCCATAATTTCTGTAAGCATGTTAGTGAATCCATCTATGCCATCTTACAATGTTTTCCTCTAACTCTGATTAAGCCTTAGCTTAGTCTTGTTGTCAGCTGCTGGATAGTCTTCTCTTGTTCTCTTATTTGCTCTTTGGCTTTTTTGAGCTCTTTATCATAATTCACTATATTTTGCTCTTAATATCAGATAGTCTGTGTTCACATTGGTCATTTCTGCCATGTACGAATTCTATACTGTTTTTTATTTCAGGTGTTTCTGTCTGACATCTCTTTGAGGATTCCATATTCTTGTTCAATCTGTCATTCAAACTTTGAGCTGTTTTGGTTAATTTTCATCTTTTTATCTGTTTCTCCAAAATTTACCATGGGCATATTGAGTGTAATTGCTGTGAACTTTTGCTTCACTTCTTCTAAGTCATCCATTTTCTTCATCCTGTCTAAGAACTTACAGATTTCTGCTACCTCGTATTTGTTTTCTTTTCCCTTTGTGACTCCTTTCTGTGTCTTGGGAAAGTTGGAGGGACTTTGGGATCTTGCTTTCCCCATTCTCCAATTGTATCTCTGTGTGTGTGTGTATGTGTGTAAATTGTATATAATCCCCTCTTTTCTCCTCCCTTTTTGGGGGATGTACTGCAGGTTGGGACTAGAGAATTGAGAAGAGTTTGTGTCCTACGTAGACATTTTTAGTAGGATGCTGCCTCCCTGTGAATAATTTTCAGCTCTGTATATCCAGTGCTGTTATGTACTCCTCCTGTTATTTACTTTAAATCATTATGACTCTGTCCCTATACTTTGGTGGAAAAATTGCTTCTATTTTTGACAGCATCCACAAATTCAGTCTTACATCCCTTCTGTATGATAGTCCTCCCCCTTTGGTCTGTTCTCTATGTACTGTGACAGTTTATTATTTGTGGTTATTCTGTGACAAGGTAGGTGAGTTGCAGTGGGGAGAATGGGAGGTGGGTGGATGAGGAGTATTAGACATTAAGGGGGAGGTTTCAAGTAGGAATAGTAGTAGATGAAAAGAAAAGGTTGATGTAGTGTCTGATTTTATTGAAGTACTTTGAATTGAAGAGTTAGTATTGAGAATTTTCAGAGGATATTTTGTGGGGCAAGGGTGTGAGATATGGGAGAAAAGGGGGTTTAATTTGTGATTGAGGGAAGCTATGTGATTGTCAGAACTTGCTGACAGGGAGGATAATAAACTAGCCAAAGATATAGAAGAGCCAAAGCTTAGAATGAGGAGGATTGAAGAATAATACTCAGGATAGTGGGAGGCATCAGGAAAATGGAACAAGGAACAAGCACAAATAAACAACCTAATGTTACACCTCAAGCTTCTAGAAAAAGAAGAGCAAGACAAATCCAAAGCCCCTAGAAGGGAGGAAATTATAAAGGTCAGAGCAGAAATTAACATACTGGAAACCAGAAAACAATACAAAGAATTAAAGAATCAAACAATTGGTTCTTTGAAAAAATAAATAAAATTGATAAACCCTTAGCCAACCTTATCAAAAAAGGAAAAAAAGGACTCAAATCCATGCATTGAGGAATGATAAGGATGAAGTCCCTACAGATCCTTCAGAAAATCAAAAGATCATCAATACCTACTTCAAAAATCTTTACTGTCATAGTATGGAAAACAGAAGAAAGAGACAGATTCCTACATACGTATGAATTACCAAAGCTGAATCAAGAAGATAATAAAAATTCTCAATAACCCCATATTAGTTAATGTGATTGAAAATGTAATTAAAAACTTACCAAGAAAGAAAAGCCCAGGTCCTGATGGGTTCACTGCTGAATTCTACAAGAAATTTAGAGAAGATCTAGTGCCAATACTCTTCAAACTCTTTTATGAAGTTGAAAGGAAAGCAATACTCCAACTCATTCCTACAGGCAAGTGTTATCCTGATACCAAAACCAGAGAAAGACACAACCAAAAAAAGAGCTACAGGCCAGTCTTCACAATGAACATAGATGCAAAAATCCTCAATAAAATACTAGCAAACAGAATTGAACAAATCATGAAGAAGATTATGAAGATTATACACAATGACCAGGTGGAATTTGTCCCATGAATGCAGATGGTTCAACATACACAAATCAATAAATGTAATACACCACATCAGCAGAGCCAGAGACAAAAATCACATGATCATCTCAATAGATGCAGAAAAGTTTTTGATAAAGTCCAAAACTCATTCATGATTAAAAACCCTACAGAACATTGGAATAGATGGTCTTTATCTTAATCTGACAAAAGCAATCTATAACAAACCAACAACCAACATCATAGTAAATGGACAAAAACTGAAAGCTTTCTCTCTAAAAGCAGGAATAAGACAAAGATCTCCACTATCACCTCTCCTTTTCAACATAGCCCTGGAAGCATTAACCAGAGCAATTAGACAAGAAAGAAAAATAAAAGGAATAAGAATAGGAAAGGAAGAAGTTAAATTATCATTATTCTCAGATGACATGGTGATCTACATAGAAGCCCCCCAAAAACTACCAAAAGACTCCAAGAGTTAATAACTACATTCAGTTGTGTGGCTGGATACAAAGTCAATACTCAAAAATCAATCGCATTCTTATGTACAAACAACAAACTTAGTGAAAGAAAAATTAGGGAAACCACACCCTTCACAATAGCATCCAAAAAAATATGAAATACTTAGGAATCAATCTAATGAAGTAAAAGATTTATATATTGAAGACTTCTGGGAAGATGGTGACCAGGTAAGCAACAGAGAAGGATCCTCCTGGAGGATCATCACCCAGACACTGGATTATAGCAACATGAGAAAGACAAAAAGGAGAGAAGCGGGTCCCCGGTCCCAGGAAGGATTCAAAATGAGAATTGAGGCCAACAGAAAGAGCAAACAGGGTTGCTCCCAGAGGAGTGGCTCAGGCAGCTGTCTGACGCAATGGCAGGAAGAGGAGGAGGAGAAAGAGGGAGTTACCAGTCCATGCACACTCTTGGCTTGCTCCCTCATTCCTACACTCATGGCCTCAGCTTCAGAGGCCTGTGCTCGCAGGTGCCTCTCTACTTGGCCAGAGGAGAGCAAAGATCCGAGGGCTGGGCCGAAACTGAAACAGAGGGGGCGCAGCCTGGAAAAGAAGCAGCAGCAGCAGTTAGGAGGTGTTGAACACAGTTTGACAATGAAAAGGTACAACAGCCACTAAAGCAGTTTGCCCTCTCTGCAGCAACCCGTTCTAATCAGTGCCTTGAGGCCAGACAGAGACAAAGCAACCAGTACACAGCCTGCCACACCCAGCTCTGTGCCTGCCCCAAGGCTGTGACCTGCTACCTCTCCCCTGTGAGAACAACTACCAGCAGAGAGCAGTGGCAGTGACCCTAGGGCTATGGCAATTCCCGGGGATCCAGCCAATGAACAAACAGGAGCTGGAGCAGAACAGTAAGAGAGAGGTGCAGATGGAGGTAGGACAGATGGCCCCGCACCCTTCTCACTCCAACAGTAAGCAGGAAGCATGAGCCGAGTTACCAGGCTTCAACTCTCACCGTGAACTCCCTCTGTGAACACCTTGAGACTTGGTGCCCCCTGCACCTAATATGTGTTCCCGACAGCAATGGGCGGAATCCATGGGCTTCAGGACCCACTCTAAGCTACTAATATGAGCACCAAGAGGGACTTCATACTGCTTGCATATATGAACCTTCTATGAACTCACTGCAACAAATTATACGGAAAGCAGCAGTCCTGGAGATTGAGACATGACAACATACTCTACACAGAAGATCTGAGAAACTCCTCCAATTGTCTCTTAGAACTAAAAAGTAAACTTAGCACACACCGTGGACTACCTTAGTGAGCATAGGTGGGGGAGACCTGACATCACTTGGGCCCAGCATCGTAAGTGTGCCCAATGCCCAACTGTGTAAGAGGCAGCTGCAGCACTGGAGATTGAGAGATGGGAGGAGGCAAAGACCTGGAAGTAGGGTGCAGACCCGGTCCTCTAGCTGGGCAGGGATAGCCTCCAAAGAGTCATAGGCAGCCTGCAGGGAGACACTGGTGGCCTATGAGGGGACCCCAGGGGCCCTGACAGGGAGCTCAGCAGCCTGTGGGGGGAACGGGGCTCCCCACAGGGTATATGAAAATCCTTAGTACCTGGACTGGGCCCCTGGGTACACAGTGATAGGGCAGAGCCTTGCGGTTCACAGGGACAAGCCCACAAATTCAACCAGGCCCCCAGGTGTGCCTCATTGTGGCGGAGCCTGGTGGTGTGTGGGAGCAACCTTATAGACTCTCAGACCCCTAGGTGCACCGCATCAGGTCGGAGCCTGGTGGTCTGTGGGGGTGACCCTGCAGGCTCCACCAGGCCCCCTGGCACACAGCGATGGGGCAGAGCCTGGCGGTACGTAGGGGTGACCCTATGGACTCAGCCGGGCCTCCAAGAGCCTCGAGGGCTTGTCAGTGGGGTGCTGATCATAGTGTGCCTGGGTCCCTGCCTATGTACCGTCATTGAGGTTGGGTGGTTTTCCACCTAATGCCATAGTAGTGTGCACCCATGTTTGTTGCAGCATAATTGGAAGTACCCATGTGTCTTCCCAATGTGAAAGCCTAAGGAAATGAATAAAACCAAAAAATACAATTAGCAGAGAGGAGAAGACTGACTGAGATAAGGGTGGAGAAAGTTGATTGATTAATCATATGTGCCTTTATTTGTATAACTGAGTAACAAATGCAAAGATAACATTATGTAATATAGTATCAATTGTTAATTCCCTACTATCTTCTCTACAATTTTGTATTCCCTTTATTGTTTTTGTGTTATTCTGGTTTATGTCTATGTGGTTGTTGATATGTCTCCATTCTTTTGTCTTTAAAAAAGAAAAGATTTATATATTGAAAATTACAGTACTCTGAAAAAGGAGATTGAAGAAGATATCAGGAAATGGAAAGATATCCCTTGCTCTTGTATAGGAAGAACCAACATAGTGAAAATCCCCATGCTCCCAAAATTATTATACAGATTTAATGCAGTCTCAATCAAAATACCATTACCCTATCTCACAGGCAAGTTGGGCAACAAAGGCAAGAGGCATCATGATCCCTGACTTCAAATTATACTACAAAGCTACTGTGATAAAATCAGCATGGTACTGACAAAAAAGAAAATAGACCTGAGGATCCATGGAACAGGTTACAAGATGTGACACAACTACGAACACACTGAGCCACTTTATCTTTGACAAAGGGACCACACATGCTCACTGGAAGAAAGATAGCCTCTTTAATACATGGTGCTAGAAAAACTGGCTCCCTACATATTAAAGACTAAAAACTAGATCCATGTCTATCACCATGCACTAAACTAAAGTCAAAGTGGATTAAAGATCTAAACATTAAAACAGAAACACTAAATCTACTGGAAGAGAAAGTAGGTAGAAATCTTGAATGCATAAGGGTAGGCAAAGACTTAATGAGCAAAACCCAAACTGCACAAGAAATACCTCAAAGAATCAAAAACTGGGAACTCATACTATTCAAAAGCTTTTGTACCTCAAAAGAAATCACCAATAAAGTGAAAAGACAACTCACAAGAGTGGGAAAAAAAATTAGCTAACTGTCCCACAGAGGACTTATATCTAGAACATATAACGAATTGAAAAAAATCAGACCTCCCCCCTACAAATTCAAAGACCTGATCCAAAAATGGGCATCTGAGATGAATACAGACTTCTCAGATGAAGAAATACAAATGACCAATAAATACATGAAAAAATTTTCAACATCATTGGTCATTTGAGAAATGCAAATTAAAACAACACTGAGATTTCATCTCACCCCAGTAAGAATGGCTATCATCAAGAAATCAACCAGTAACAAATTCTAGAGAGGCTATGGGCGAAAAGAAACCCTTCTCCACTGTTGATGGGAGTATAGACTGGTGCAACCACTTTGGAAATCAGTGTAGAGATTCCTCAAGAAACTAGGATTAAAGGCTCCATTTAACCCAGCTATTCCCCTTCTGGATATTTTCCTAGAAGAATTAAAAACTTATATGTGCACCCATGTTTATAGCAGCACAATTTGCAATAGCTAAATCTTGGTAACAACCATAGTCATGGATCTTGACATTTTTAAGTATATACATAACTTAATTTCCCTTCCTTACCTATTGTCTTCCTCAACTCCCTTTCTCCCTTCTTTCTGATAGTTTGATTTACAGTTATTTTAAAGACTTTCTGGGGGCTGGGGATATAGCTCAGTGACATAAGCACCTGCCTGGCAAGCACAAGGTCCTGAGTTCAATCCCCAGTACTGCAAAAAGAAAAAAAAAGAAACACTTTCCATATATATATATTCCCTTTTGTTAATATCTTACATGAGCATAATACTTATCAAAACTAAGAAATTAACATTGACCCAATACTGTTAACTAAAATACAAATCTCATTCATATTTTTATCAGTTTTGACATTGATGCCCTCATTTTTATTTAGGATACAACTCAGGATCTCACATTAAATTCTGTCATATTTTTTTAGCCTTTCTTTTCTTCTTTGACCTTGACACTTCTAACAATGACTAGTTGGTCATTTTGTAGAATATCCCTTAGTTTGGATTTGTCTGATGTTTTCTCGTGATTAATACTGTGCTTTCTTGGGTAGGATACTAGAGAGGTAATGTGCCTTCTCCATGCATCCTATCAGAAAATGCACAGTATTGATTTGTATTACAGGTAATGTTTTCCTTGATCATTTTGCTAAAGTGATGTTGCCAAGATTTTTGCTGTAAACTTGAAATATTCCCTTTGGGGTTTATATAAAATTTATACTTTAGATAATTATAATATACATGTATATGCAGTACAAGGAATTGAGCCAAGAGCCTTTGCACTGAGCTACATCCCTAGTTATTTAAAAATTTTCTTTTTTTTTTTGGACGCAAGATCTCTCTAAGTTGCTTAGGGCAGACTTGAACTTACAATCCACCTGCCTCAGCCTCCCAAATGCTGGGATTACAAGCGTTCACCACCATGCCCAGTTTAATTACTGTATATTTTAGGGAGACAGACAGTACCAGTGTTCTGTTTCCTGATTCAATACTTCACAAATTTTAGAAATTAATGATGGATGTTGCCTCTGGAATATATCATAGATTCGCTGGGGATTTTTTTTTCTCATTTCTTCTACATTTATCAGTAGAATTTTGCAATAAGAGTTGTCTCAGTTCTCCACTATATTTATTTATGCTATTATTATTATTTATCTATATCACTATGGACTCACGGCTACTATTTTATTCTCATTGTTATGATTCAATACTGCTAATTATTTTGTTGCTGAGCTTGTTCCAGCTTTTGCCTTTAGGCTCTCTTTTGTGTTGCATCTACTGCCCTCTCAGTATACTTGTGTCTTTGTTCTGAGACCTCAGGATGTTATGGTTCATCTTTTCTTTTCCTACCTCTGCTCTGATGTCAACCAGTTCTCCAAGGAGGATCATGAAATTTGGAACAATACCTTTGTAATTACTTTCATAATGAGGAAACTATGTTTAAAAGAAAAGCTAAATCTCTTTTTTGAGGGGTGGGAAACATTGCTGGGAATTGAATCCAGGACCTTGAGCATGTTAGAGTCAAATCTTGTGAATAATATTAATGAACCTTCCTTCAATAACTTCAAGCTCAGACAGATCCCAACCCCCACATGGGTTAGATCCAAGATGTTTCTTCTTTAGCTGAACTGAATTTTTCCCAACCTTATTGAAGTATAATTGACAAATAAATCTATATACTATATTGAAAGTGTGTGCCATGATGCTTTGATGTATGTATACATTGTAAAATATTTACCACAGTCAAGTTAACACATCACCTTATATAGTTATGTTTTGTGTGATGAGAACATTTAATATCTCTTCAAATATGTAATACTTTTTTTTTTTGGTAGCAGGAATTGAACTCATGACCTCATGCTTGCCAGGTAGGCGCTGTGCTGCTGAGCTATATCCCCAGCCCTTAATTACAATGAACGTACAGTATATATACATCCATAGAACTTATCCCTCTTACAACTGAAAATTTGTATCTTTTCACTACCATCTTTCTCTTAACCTCCACCCCTTCGCTTCTAACCACCGTGCCACTGAGTACTTCTGTGAGTGCTTTTTTAGAGTCCATACATAAGTGAGATCATACAATATTTGTCTTTCTCTTATTCATATAGCACAGTGTCCTCCAGATCCATCCATGGTGTCACAAATTGCAGGATGAATACTACTACATCATCACATGTACCTCATATTTTCCTTATTCCTTTGTCAGCAGGCAAGTAGTCAATTTCTGTATTTTGGATGTTATGGGTAATGCCACAGTGAGTGTGAAAGTAGATACAGCTCTTTGGGATGCTGCTTTCCTGTCTTTGTGTACCCAAAGAGCAGGTTGTTGGATCCTGTGGTAGTTCTATTTTTTTTTTTTTAATTTTATTTTAAAGACAAAAGAATGGAGACATATGAACCAGAAAAGCCATAAACAATACAGAAAATAAAAAGTTATACAGAATATAGTAGGGAATTAGAACTGGATGTTGTATTACATAGTTATCTTCACATTAGTTAACACAAAAACATTAAAGGAAATACCAAATTATAGAGAAGATAGGGAATTTGCACTGGATGCTGTATAATATAAAGTTATCTTCACTTCTGCTAATACAAAAACGACTGAGGAAATACAGAATTATAGAG